>JAUKWC010041910.1:0-12035 GCA_032356245.1 Endocladia muricata | reverse complement strand
GGCAGCCAGTCTTTGCCTTAATGGGACAGCCGGTTTGTCCAACAATTCCGGCAGGTCCAAACCACAAGCCCCCCTTTCCTGCCAGGAAAGGGGTTGGGGGATAGGTCTCCCCGCTACTTTGATCGATTTACGATCAAGACCCCAGACACGATTAAAACCATCCCGATGATCATGCCTGCTGTAATGGTCTCGCCTAGTATGAGGACACCGGCAATGATCGCGACCAGTGGCACAACGTAGCCGACCATCGCGATTGTTGTGGTCCCGTAGGTGCGGATGATGTAAAACGCGAGCAGTTGCGCCCCAGCAGTGCTGACAACAGAGGTGAAAATTAGCGCACCCCAACCGTTGTTCGTGATAGCCGAAAAGTCGGGCGGGTTGATCCAAATCGAGATCGGCAGGACGGTGATCGCGGCGACAAGGAGCCGAATGCCGGTTACGTCGAAGGTGTCTTCGTTTTGCATATTTTTGCGGATAAAGACGGCGGTGAAGGTGTCGGAGAGGAGCGCGCCAAAGATCATGATGTAGCCGAGAGGGTTGGCGCGAGTGACGTCGGGCAGGCCGCTTTCGCCAAGTGTGACGATGAGCAGCGCACCGCCGAGTGCGACGAGTACGCCGATGAGGGTAGTGCGTTTGAGCCGAGCGTCGGGCAGGAGGAAGTGCGCAACGGAGACCATGAGGACGGGGCCTGTTGTAACGAGCAGCGAGGTTAGGCCCGCAGATTGGAATTGGAGCGCGCCAACGAAGCCGCAAAAGGGAACGACGATGCCAAAAATTCCGGCAACGGTGGCGTTGCGCCAAAGAAGCGGATCGCGCGACCACTGCCGTTGTGATGAAAAGAGGTAGATTGCGGCAAAGATAGCGGTGGCAATGGCAAGCCGCAGCCCGATAAAGGTGTATGGATCAAATTGGCTGATGCCAAAGCGCGAAAAAACAAGGTTAAGACCCCATGCCAGACCCAACGCAAAGACAAAGGGTGATGCTTTTGGATCCAGAATTTAGCCTTTGACTGCGCCTGCGGTTAAGCCTTTGACTAGATTTTTCTGGAAGAAGAGGATAACCAATACAATCGGAATCGTGGCCGAGACTGAGGCCGCTGCCGCCAAGGTAAGATGGCGTGGATCTTCACCACCGGTAAAGCGCGAGATCGCCACCGGCAGCGTCCAGTTGGTTTGTGTGAGCAGACGTACTAGCAAAAATTCGTTGTACGCCAGCAGGAGCGAGAAAAGGGCAGTCGAGATGATGCCGGGCCACATGATTGGCACAATAATTTTGCGAAAGGCCATAAAGCGACTGGCGCCATCGACCGTTGCAGCTTCTTCTAGTTCCTTTGGGACATCCATAAAAAAGCTGCGCAACATCCAGATGGTGAAGGGTTGATTGACGGCAACTAACGTCATAATAACCAAGAAATGTGTGTCGAGCAGATTGATGGCGCTGCCCATCCAATAGTAGGGCAAAATAAAGGCTAAGCGCGGCAAAGATCGAAATGCAAGCGCGGCAATCAAAACCACTACGCCAAGCATACCCGCATAGCGCGCCAGCGAATAGCCGGCCAAACAGCCAATGCTGATCGATACGACAACCGTGCCTACTGTCACGATAATTGTATTGAGAAAATAGTCGTAAAATTTGGCCGTATCTACAAAGACGGGAATGCCCCACAGCAACGCGATAAACCCAACCATTACAAAGGTATAGACCCAGCCGTTAGGGAGCGGAACGTGCTCGGCAAATAGCAGCAGACAAACGAGAACCACGATGGTTGCTAAGATAAAAAATGAGATCAACGCGCCATTATCTGGCACGGATCGCAGCCACAGTTCTTCATAATTATCCCAAGTTGGTGTAAAAAAGAATTTGGGCGTGCGCGAATTCGCATCTTTTAAGGTTTTGAACGATTGTAGGGCCGTCCAAAAGAAGGGGAAGATGCTGTATATGGCGAACGTAATCAGCGTGATATGTATTGTTAATCGCCCCAGCGGGCTTTTTACTTTCTCCATTTTAACGCTCCTGTCTCTGTTCTCTATATGATTGGACTAGATTCGGGATCAACACAATTAAGATACCAATAACTGTGAGGATTGACATGGCGTTGGCTTTGCCCAACCGTTGGACCGAAATTGCGGTTTGGAAGTTATAGGTCATCACCGTGTCTGCTTTATAAATCGGGTTCATTTCCGAGAGGACAAAGACGCTGTCGAAGACGCGATACGAATCCATAATCGAGAACAAAAGGATAAATATGGTTAGCGACTGCACATGTGGAATAACGATGCTGCGGATCTTTTGCCAGCGGGTCGCGCCATCAATCGACGCTGCTTCTAGCAGATCTTGCGATAGCGTTTGTAGCCCTGCAAAATAGGTCACGAGCGCAAAGGGCGTCACGTACCAAATGCCGTGGATAATAATGAGCGTCTTGACCGAAAGTTCATTGTAGCGAAATCTGGTATCGAGCACTGTTTGGTAGAGCCACGTAAGCGGCCCCGATGCTTCGAACAATTGCTTGAACATAATCGTCCCAACAATTGGCACAATGATGAACGGAAGCAGAAAGAAAGAGAGATAGACGCCACGTGTAAAGCCAGTTAGCTGATCAAGAAGCAGCGCAATCAAAAATCCTATGATCAAACGTGCTGGAATCACAAGAACCATATACCAGAGCGTAAAGCGAAAAGATTGCCAAAATCGCGCGTCGCCCAATACATCTACATAGTTCCGTAGACCAATAAATTGAGGCTCATTGATATTGGTAAAGGTCATAAAATGCATCCCTAACCAAATAGCCATCATCAGTGGGATAAACATCAGCAAAATCATTATGACAATGCTGGGTGATGCGAATTGAAGAAAGGATTTTCTATTCATAGTCACGCCCCGCGCCAACCAAAATTCTAATCAATCCACAGATTGAACAGATTCAAATAGTTTTAGCCATAAGAATCTGTTTAATCTGTGGATAATTTATTTCTTGGTCTAGCCTAATGGATGCAATTACTTATTGAATATAACCTTGGGCAGTTGCCTCTTCGGTATATGCCTCGGCAGCAGCATCGAGGGCTTCTTGTGCATCCATGTCGCCCGTACCGATCAGTGGAAGGAACTCGCCTAGTTTGGCTCGAACGATAGCAACGGCTGGATTCTTAGGATAGATGCCCACGCCATCTGCAATGGACTGCGTGGCAGCTTCCTGATAGGGGCCACCAAATTCGGCAGCGGATACGCGTGCGGCCATGCCTGTTGCAGCGGCACGAGCCTGACTCTCTTCGTCCGCAGCTTCCATAATCATCTTGAAGATCAGCTCTGGATCATTCGTCGTATTGGCTGGAATCATGTAGTAATCGTTCCATGCCGTACCGGTGCCTGGACCATCCGCAGTCGCTTTTGGTGCTGGCGCGTATGAGATCAGTTCGGCTATGTCAGTTCGTTCTGGATCAGACATGTTGGCGGCACGGCTGGCCCACATTTGAGTGGCTGGCAACGTACCCATCTGAACCGCAACTTCTTGATCGTCAAGGCTGAAGGAATAGCCATATTCGCCCATGCAGGCGTCGGCAATTTCTTTTAGCTTGTTGGCTGCATCAACACCGGCTTCGCTGTTGAAGGCCGCTGTGCTGTCGTCGTTAAGGAAGTCGCCACCAAAGCCACGCAACATAGCAAAGAATTCGATTTCCCACGCCCAACCAGCCGAAAGATTAACGGTAAAGGGCATATCCCAATCTGGATTATCCAGACCAACGGCATCGCACATGGCAATTACGTCATCGTAGGTCTCTGGGATTTCGACACCAAGCTCGTCAAGCACATCTTGGCGATAGATCATGTGCAGCGTGTTGCCAACAATCGGCACACCGTAGATATTGCCGTCGATGGTTGCGCCTTCCCATGCGTTGGCCGGAATATCCTCCAGATTATATTCGTCGCGATACTTTTCGACCATGTCGTTGAGTGGCATCAGCCAACCGGGTGATCCCCATTCTGCAACCTGACCATTGGCACCGTGAACGATGTCGAATGGTGAATCGCCACCAGCAGAAAGAGCCAAGCGGACTTGCTCTTGCGCATCAGCCGAAGCCAACAGGTTGGCATTGACGGTAATGTTGTCGATCTCGTTACATTTTTCTAGCTCTTCGGCATAGAAATCGGTAATCGGAAAAGACCAGCCCATCATGTTAATTTCGACGGCTTCGTCAGGGGCATCCATCATACAGCCGCCAGCCATTGCATCATCCATCGATTCTTCGCCCATTGCATCACCATCATTGTCGGCGGCTGGGGCAGTCGTTGGTGCAACACAGGCGCTAAGCACAAGGCTGGCTACCGTGAGCATCATCATTAACTTTAATAAAACTTTATTCATCTACAACTTCTCCTGTCTATACGATACTTTAATAAAAAATTTTGATAAAAATAAAGGGAATTGCTTCAATATGTGACGAGGTGTTTTGATGTGGTTGTGGCGGGAGTAATTTGAACCCGCGTCGTAAAAGAGGCAGAGATCAATATAAAAATTACCGAAACCATTTTCGATAATTTCAAACTAGAATACATCACCTGTTTTTTAGTGTCAAGTCTATTTATGTTTAGTCTCTCTGGAACGTCACTTCAATAAAATTTTGAAGATGACAGTCGCCGTTGAAGGCGACTGTCATCCCTGTTCTATATCTGTAATCGCCTATCTTGAGTTCGCATTGATAATAGGCTGCTGCCAGAGCATTTCTTAACTTTGTGCAAACCACCTGCGGACCGCCTCCACCTCAAACCGCAATAAACTATCTTGCTCTCCCAATATTCCACGTCGCACAAGCTGCTGGATCGTCTCTTTCGCCTTCTGCTCACCCACAACGGGTGCAAACTCATCTGCGGATGCAAAATATCCCGCGCCCCGATTTGCCAACCACTGCAACGCCAAGCGACCGTCGTTATTGGTCTGATTCAGTTCGATATCGGCGAAAAATTGCTGACCGCGTTCCAGCATCGCCGGGACGGATGCCTCTATCTCCTCTCTGATGACAAGATGGCGTGTGGCCTGATCTTGGCGGTTTTTGCGCGCAACAATCTCCATGCACAAAAGTTGAACTAAGTAGGGATGACCGCTCGTTAGATCGAGTACATGCTGTAGCGCGTCGCGCTCGTAGCGAAGCGGAAAGTTGTTGGTTGGCGTTTCGATTAGCTGACGCGCTTCGGCCTCTTCGAGATAGCCAAGCTCCACAACTTGGGCATTGATCAAATAGCTGGACCAACGGCGAAATTCGTTCAGCGTGTGCGAACCAGAAAGCAATAGTTTGATGCCGCTGCGATGCTGCACAATATGGCGGAGCATGCCCAGCACCGCTCGTTCTTCTAGTTGACCAGAGCTTAGCGCCGCATCTAGCGCTTCGAACTCGTCTAGCGCGATTAGCACCGCATCACGGTTGTCTGCTGCAATGAAGATCCCGATCTGATTGAGCCAATCGTCAAAGAATGTAAATGGCTCTTGGGCTAATTGATCAAGCGTCAGATCTGGCAGGATAATCTCGTTTCTGGCCGCGGCTATGCGGATCCCGCGCGCGAGTGCATGCAGGAAACCGACGTTGGTGCTGGCAAGCGAAACGGGGCCTTGTAGGTCGACCACCAGCGGCAAAATGCGACGCGGTAACATCCAATGAAGTTGATAGAGCAGAGAGGTTTTACCCATCCGACGCGGGCCGTAAAGCAGCAATGGTGGATGATCGCCCTGGCGCAGAATGTCCTCGACGTAGCGCGCCACACTGGTGCGACCAACAAAAATCTCTTGCCGTCGCGTAAGCGGGACGCCGACAATATACGGGTTGGGGATCTCTTGGTTGGCGCGGGTAAGTTGATCCAATTTTTCTACATAAGCAGTCGTAACGGTGTGCCAATGGTGGGCGACCGATTGATAGCGCACCGCCAGTTGATTTGCGCCGTCGCGGCCCAGCTCGCTCTGCAAATTTTCTAGATCACGGGTCACGCTGTTGAGAACCAAACGCTGATTGTAGGGGCTGGGCTGGGCAAGTGCCGCGGCGACATCTCCGCCAAATTGAGTAAAGTTGCGCAGCATCAACCCGGCGGGCGTAGAGAGCAGACCGGCGGCAGCATCGTCGCTTATGCTGGCTAGTGCTTCGACGCTATCGAGCCGCTCTAATCTGCGGGCGTCTAGCTCGGCGCGTGCTGCTTGCACCGCCCACTGTTGATTGCCTTGATCGACTGCGCGGATCAGCATTTCACTTTGGAGATCTGTGCTGTGAGGATCTGTGCAATTCGTGTAGCGAACGTCATGCGAGTCGTTGATGATTCGGCCCCGTTCAACGGCCATCACCAAATAATCGTCAAGCTCAAAAAACGGAAATTGCTGAATCTCGTCCCAGAATGCAGCGTGATAATGCAGCCAGCGAATCGGACCATCGTGCCGCCTGTCTAGCTGATAAAGAAGCGTGTTCCAAGCTGCCTCGAAGAGATAGACCGCACCCGACCAGAGCCAGCCAAAGCCAAGACCGCCCAGCAAAAGACCACCTGCCATCAGTAAATTATCGCGCGCGATGAAGAGACTAAATACGACACCCAGTGGAATATAGATTGCCAATCCGCCAGAGGCAGCGGCAACGGCTGCTGGCCATGTACCAACAAAGCTGCGCGTGATCGCAAAGGGCAAGATGCAGAGAATAAAGAAGAGCGAAATGATGACCGCACTCATGCCGAGCAGCAGTTCGTTGCCGCCAAACTCTAACCCATATTCGGAACCGATGCGGCCAAAGCAGAGCATAAATAGCAGCGCAGTGAGTAGCGTAACTGCACCTGTTTTGCGCAAACTGCGCGACTGAAAATATGCGGCTGTTCCTAGAAGTAATGTGGGCAGCAGCGTCAATACAATGCCGACCGAATTGCCGGGTAGTTGATCGGCTTGTCGCGCGCGGATAATCGTCAAGATCAGATAAGTGGCTCCCGCCATGATCACGAGGCTGACGAGCATGCCCAACACCACGCCGCCGATCTGTCGCCGCAGCGACCCCTGCGTGGCGTGGCGCGTGCAGTTGGCTACCACGATCAGAACCAGCGCGTTGCTGAGGCCAAAGAGATAGGCATAGCGCACGCTAAAGAGCATGTCGAACAGAATCACGCGCTGATCGGGCCACAGGATCGCGGCGCTTGTGCCAACGATGGCAAGGACCGTAACGCCAACCGCCGCGCTGACGATGATGCCAAACGTTAATCCAATCACAACCGTAAAGGCAAATGCGGCGATCACGCCCGCTGTGGATCGATCAAAGAGTAAGTGGCCCAGCAAGCACGCCCCAAAGAGCAGCAGCGGCAAAACGAGGTAGCCATTGACGAGCAGACGTCGCAAGGCTGGCACGCGCCAGTGGTCGCCGCTCAATTCAATTAGGCTGAATTCGGGCGGCAGATTGGGATCGATAGCGGTGATGGTTGCTTGCCACTTTGATGGGCGCAGGAGGATGTTGATCAAGAGAGCAAATGGGTTTGGCATATTCGCAAATTATTCCACAATCAACCGGCTGCCAAACGTATTGCGCATCCGCTCGACTGTGACATCAACCGCTTGGCTGGCGCTCAAGTCGTCGCTTGCAATAAGAAAGCTGATTTCGGCAAGAATATCTCTATATGTTTGAATTCCTGCTATGTGAGGCGCTCGAAAGTTTATGGACTCCATCGGCAGACCGGTTGGAAACCAGCTTGGCAGATAGAGTCCATCTTCCGAAAAGGTTATGTACCCACCCTTTTCGGCATGTTCTTTTAAAAGCCCTGATGCATGGATTGCCGCCAGCAGATCGCAAGCGGCAACCTGATTGTTGCGCCCCGTTGCATGGTCTGCAAAGATCATATATTGCCCTGAAGTGACTAGAAATGCAGAGCCAGATTGTGCGTTGGCGGGTGCCGGCAAGAGCGATACACCAATGTGTTTGCTAAGCGCATCTGACTCACTAGAGCCTTCTTCGTAAACCACGGCCATATTTTGCATCTCGGAATTTGTTGCGTGCCAGAATAGAAAACGATTGTGGGTTGCGGCATCTCTTATCACAAGTTTCGTGCCCCAATCCGTAAGTTTGCGGCGCGCCAATTGTCTATCGAATAATTGATTTCTATGTAGGGTCGATAGATAAGAATAGGTCTGCTCTAGCGCGTCTTTATCTATCAAAAAATGGCTGCGCTCATCGTTGTGTACCATACCTCCAAGATGCAAATAGATACTGATTACCGTATTATATTGACCTCTTGCTGGAACGAATGCCCGCCCCGGTTCGACCACATTTGCCTCGACTGCCTCTTTTGCCGTAGCGACCATATCCTGTAGCGTATACGAGCCATCAAGAATACGGTTCGGCAGCGCGTCAATTTGTTGCTGAGTCCACCCCAACTTCTGGAGCAGACTCTTATTGTAAAAGAGCAGAACAAATTCGTTTTCTATTGGAATGCCCCAGGTGCGTTTGTCTGTGCTAAAGCTGTGCCAGAATTTTTGAGGAATATGTCGAAATTCTGGCCGCTGAATACACTCATCTAACGGATGTAGATAGCCTGCCTCACCCAACTCTACCGCGTGTCTATGTGTGGCATAGGCAATGTCGGGGGCTGCACCGCGCGCCGAAAGATCCAGCAATTGCTCGGTTAGGGGATCGGTATTGATTTCTAAATTGCTCACGCGTACAGCAAGCGACAGATCTGGCCGTTGGTGGGCGACTACCACTGGTGCATAAGCTCGCCAGCAGTAGTGCCGTTCTCCGGCCACCCACAGATCGATCACCGTTTTGCCCTCGATCTGCGGCTCCAGCAGCGCCGGATCAATGTCGCAATATTGTGCTGCGCTAGGCGGTGTGTAGAGGATTCCACCGCAGCTTGTAAGGAATAGGCTGGTAAGCAGGAGGAAGATGGTTAGGCGTCGGACGTTCTGTTTCATTTAGTGATCCTTCAAATACCCAAACGGTTTGATCCGCTCGATGGCAACATCTTTCCATTTTGTACTATGATCTTCCGCTTCCAGGGCGCGCAGCCGCTCTTGGCAGCAGATCTGTAACAGATAGGGCCAGCGTCCGCTCTGATCCAGAATCCACTCGATGTCGGGTTGAACGAAGGGAACGGGCGAGCTTCTGATCAGGTCGAGGGCTTCGGGTTGCGTAAATGGACCAAGCTTGAGCGTGGTGAAAATGTTGAAAAATGGCGACGTTTTGCCCTGATCTTCGGCCAGACGCATGGGCTGATCGTGGGCGGCGATGACAAAGGCTAAGTATCCGTCGGTTGCCTGCGTCAGCGCACGCAGCGTCCACCAAAATGGTTGATCTAGTTCCGGCGCGGCCAAGCCCGCACCAAGCTCGTCCATCAACACAATCGCGGGTTGATTCCATAGATGCAAGCAAGCCACGTCCATAAATGTTTCGAGCGAACAATCCTGCGGCGCGTCGAGGCCAAAGCCGTTTAGCATGTGGCGCAAGAGGCGATTTTGGCTGCGCATACGCGGATCCTGAAAGTCGATCTGCACCCAGCGGAATGTGTCGGGCGACGGCAGCCAATTACTTTTTTGATCTGGACGCAGGTTTGATTGATCCGCTGTTGCGATTGATTTCAGGTGCATCAAAAGAGAGGTCTTGCCGCTGCGCCGCGGGCCGATCAGCGTGATGTGAGAAAGGGGCGAATTCTGCCACCAGCCAAAAGTTCGCGATAGCTCTTCGTTGCGGCCAAAGAAAAGATGCGGTTGCGTGATCGGTGGTCCCGTCACGAATTGTGAATTGTTTGACGGTGCAGCGAGTGGTCTATTTTGGCTAGCTTGTGGTTGATCTGTGCGACCTTTCGTTTGATCGAAGCTAGTCTGTGCTGTGTCATTCTGTGCTGTGTCATTCTGTGCTGTGTCATTCTGATCAAATGAAAAGGGACTTTTAAATTTACCCGAGCGGATCTGCTCGTAAAGTTGAACGGTCTCTTCTGTTGGCAAGACACCTAGCTCGCTATCGAGTAGATCGCAGCAGATTTCGTATTGGGCCAAGGCCGCGGCCCGTTCACCGTTGCTTGCAAAGAGTTCCATCAAGCGACGGTGCGATTCTTCGCGCCATGGTTCTAGGGTCACAATGCGTCGCGTAACCGAGATAGCCTGTAGCAGATCGTGCTGCGCTATCCAGTGCTGACTGAGCGTTTGCAGCGCGTGTACCATCATCTCGTGCAAGTGATTCCGCTGCGCCGATTGCCATGCTTCGAACTCTGGCGCCCTGCGTACCAAAAAGCCCGCCAGAAAATCGGCCTGATAGAGATCAATTGCATCGACCAGTAAAGTGAAGTCATTTGTATTGGCGGCCTGCTCTCGTTTCTGCATAAACTTCACCGCATCGACCCACAGCGTATGTTCCGAATTTAAGCCAACGGAGTGTATATCAATCGTTAGATGATGCGGAAAGGTCGCGCGCAACTGCTGCAACACCTTGCGCAGATTGGCGCGCGCTTTTGTCTCGGGTAGATCGCCCCAAAAAAGTGTCGATAATGTCGTGCGCAGATGCGTCTGGTGCGTCATGACCAAATAAAAGAGTAGCGCCTGCGTTTTGGCACGCAAGCCGTTGATTGACTTTCCATCGAGATGAATTTGCGGTGCGCCAAACAGACAGATCTCTAAAATTGTTTTGCAGGGCCACTGACTTTGGTTATTTGTAGAGACCATATCTCATTCACGTTTTGGGAACAGTTAAGGCACGCTTCAGGCACACCAGACTGGCTATACTCTTGGGCAAGACAACTGTACGATTTTGGACCAAAGATTTTGGTTGCTAAAGATTTTTGCTGCTTCGACCAGAATTGTTGAGGCATGGCGAAATCTCTTCGTATCAACATTTTAACCCCGCCTAATCTCCCAAAAACAAGGGGCGAACAAAAGAGTGCAGACTGAGCTATCTCGTCCCGCTCCGCCAAATCTGACAGAAGTAGAAAATCTGGGTTCAACAGGATTTTATATGGTTGACAGTTGACAATAGGCCATCGACATCTGTAACCATACGAGATTCTAAAGAGCCGATTTCTGTATCGATCCAAAAACCCAAGCCGTGTATTTTAACAACCGCGTATTTTAACAGCCGCGTACTTAAACAGTATAGGAGATTTGAAGATGACAACGATAAGAACTCATAAAATGGTTGTGAAATTTGATGATGGTGGCTCTACGACAGGCAGTGGGGGGGGATGCTGAGTGGTCTATAGATTGGTGAATGGTTTGATGTAGCGGCCTGCTAAATAGGTCGATATTTTTTACTGCTGAGTAACTTACAGCGCGCTCATTTTGGCGAGAATGTCTTCGGTATCGCGCTGATTATTCAACTTGCGATGGACGGCTAAAGCATCATCGAGATAGCCGACTGCGAGCTTTCGTTGATCCGTACCCGAGTAGATCAGCCCTAGATTTTGCCAAACGCTGGCGAGACCGCGTTCATCTGCGTATTCGCGAAAGAGAGCTTCGGCTTTCTTCGCGCACCGCTCGGCTTCTCGCCAATCGGCGTTGTTGTGATACGCAACGGCCATGTTGTTCCAAATTCGGGCCACGTGCGACAGTTCACCCGTATGTTGGGCAATGCGGTGTGCATTTTGTAGATTGTCGAGCGCGGCGGGCGTCTGCTCCATCTCCGCATACATCATGCCAAGATTCAAATAACCATGTAGCAGGCTGTGCTGATCGTCGCTGATCTGCCAGATTTTACATGCATTTTCCAAATTTTCTTTAGCCTGCTCCCACTTTTTCTGGCGGATATAGAGCATGCCCAAATGATTGTGCGTGTGCGCTCTTCCGTGGTCGCTTTTTAGCTCGCCAAAAACTTTTAGCGCGTGCAGGCACAGCACTTCGGCCCGCCACCAGTGGCCCGTCTCGATATAGTAGTAGCCCAAATTTGAACAAGCTCGCCCCTCTTCGTGTAGATTGCCGGACCGTTTTGTTAGCTGTAAAACGCGACGGTAGCAATCTTTGACCTCGGCCCAGCGGCCTTGACGCTGCGAGAGACGACCCATTAGTGGCATGATGGTTGTCTCGCCATCAACATCTGCAACGCGCTGGGCCG
>JAUKWC010041899.1:0-12035 GCA_032356245.1 Endocladia muricata | reverse complement strand
CGTTTCAATTATCACAATCGTCAACGGCAGGAATGGAAGCAGAAGCTGAGCGCCAAGCATGGTGCAGTCCGGAGAGTACTAGGAGTCTGGACTTAGTATGTATCAGCAGGAAAAGGAGTTGCGATATTCCCATACGCAAAAAAATGAGAACATGGATGTACGACAGTGAGACTGAAGGTAGACACCGATCTGCTGAGTTTTTCGCAAATCAGCAGATCGCAACTTCTATCCTGAGTGATACCCCCGGAATCCAGATTGCCTCTACCTTTGAAATGTTTTTGCTGCTCCAGCGCTCCCAAACCCGCCAGCTTTTTTCGACGAGAATTCTCTCGCCTAAGACCAAGTTCTTCCTAGAGAGCTTTTCGTCGCCTCTGTGGAGGAACTAGTGCTCCCACTCGCAACTAGTGCTTATGATTGTTTTACCACACGCCCTTCAGGAAAGCCTCCCCGCCTACTGGAAGGCTGAGTTTCTCCCGGTAGATTATGAAGCGCTTCTGGCGCTCTAAAGTCTCACGCATTGCATGAATTGCACTAATACAAAGTTAGCGCAGAGGTTTCTGCGACGATTCTCGCCACCTTCATGAAACTCCATTTTTGCGTCTCGTGCTTTACAGGTACCACTACCTGGCTTCTTCTCAACTCAACGAAAGTACCAGCAATCACTCAGAAACCAATCCGTAGAAATTGGGCCTGCCGCAATGTAGATTTTGCGTCTCGGACCTTTGCGAGACTCCGGCCGCGTTTCCAAAAGAACGGCAACCATGCTGAGCTCTTCTGTGTCCACCCCGAAAAGTTCACCGCATTAGATCACCATCTTCTCCGATATGCGCTGACACGATTCTCCTCGCAGCAGCATGCCAAAGAAGACGAGGCTTGTATCTCCTTTCGCGAGGAGTCGGTCCGCAAATACTCGAAGTCACATACGTTGTTACTTCAGCGTGGACGGACGCATCAACAGATATCCCACCACAGCTTCCAAGACTTCACATGGTAACGGGTCTCGCGTTGTCAGGATGGTTCGGTCTATCGCTGGGCATTCACCCAGCGACGCTCGTGAAAGCCTAAGAAAAAGGCGAGATCGTCGGCGTAGTGTCCAGTACTCTTGGCTATGAAGTATGGTAGACGTTGATACCATGGAAATCCATCACAGGCTTCGCCAGGGCCAGTTACCATGCTAGAAGATGCATTCCATTGTCGCGCATGGCAAGTACAATGTGAGAAGGTCGATACCATGCCGAGGGCAGCCAATCCCGCACGCGATGGTCACCAAGCTTCCGCAAAAAGGGCAAGCCAAGCTGTGCAGAGCTCGGATCACGTATTCCTCCACCTTGTCGGACCGCACAAACCGGCGATGGGTCGAAAGTCCTACGGACATGTATGTAGTTGCGAGAGTACCGGTGAGCTGTTCCACAGCACGGTTCTCCCATGTCGAGTACGATGGCACCAGCTCACTCATGTGGTTCATGCTCTCCTGCACAGATCATAAAAACGTTAGTCGAATCACTTCATCGGCTTTGCTGACCGCTTGTTTGGTCTCAGCCGCCGGATTCCGTGCCTATGATTCTTCTATGCTCTTTGTCTAGACCAGAAATGTGCACTGCATCGGTAGCTCACCCTGCCGAACTGCACCTGACGGAATAGAATCCTCCGCCAGAAGCGTATAGCTCTTTGTGTGACCGATGCGTGCCGTGCTGCTGCAGGTGCATCTCTTACGTCAGCTTGAAAGATGGAAAACAAGGAGTGTGGGCGGCTGATACCCCTCTGGGCGTGGGGCTCGAGTGCGTCACCCTCCCACCACGACGCGGTCTTCTATCTTGTAAATCACTCTTCCTCGGCCCTCCGTCGACCTCACTACCCTGTTCACAAGCACCGTTACCCTCGACCATTTCGCGTTCAATCCCTAACGATTGCCAAGCATCCCCGCACCAGTAGTCAACACCCGCCGGTGAGCGTTCATCGCCCGGCCTAGAGCGGTCCTGATAAAACCAATCGCTGCGAGTTTTGGCATCTTACAACGTTTCATTAACAGGGATGGCTTGCAATGTGAGCAGGAATGATCCCGCGTCCGCCCGAATTTCCATGTTGGTCACCGCAGCTGATCCCTACGCCCCCACACAGCTAGTAATTTCCTCCACACTAGCCACCTCATCCCCTTTCAGCGCGGGCGACTGCGCCATAGCTTCGAAACCGTCAGCACGCGAATTCCCTAGCGTACAGTACTCAATGCGCGTACGAGAAAAAAGATACGATCTGGCTCGTACCTCGCAATCGAAGATAGGCACTCCTTTCGCCAGCTTCGTCGGTGCCGGATGTGGCGTCTGCACAACAAACGCGTGACGATATCCGGTTCGATGTACCCACTTCAAAACAAAGACGCATTTGTTGCCGCGCCCCGAGTGTCAGACGCTCATTGCATGAACGAACATGAGGACCCTGACGATCTTGGGGCGCCCCGCGGAAAAGATTCCGATTAGAATTACCTCCTTACCCTTCCCCACCCTACAGGGGATAAAACGTTGCTGCCAGAAATGAGATGCACCCGGTAGCTCTTCTGCTCCCAATCCGCACCCGCGATCTCCTTAGTCCTGATGTCCTTTCGGGTGAGCGAAAAGATCGATAGCGCTGCGTGTGCAATCACATCCACCTGCTCGGTACCCAGCTCACGAAAGACGGGGTCGTCGCCTTCGATAGAAGTACGACAGTCGCTACCATCGTTGTGATTCTTACTCTCTACTGCGACTATGTCCTTGATTGCCATTCACACCTCGCGGTGCGATGCAATCATAAAGTCTACGAAGGGCGATATGTGGAAGATCGTGAGGTCAGACTTCACATTCACCTTCGATGACGCCAAATTTGGAAACAAACAGAACCGGGCACATTTCGGCTATCTCTGGTCGGATGAGTCCAGTCAGCGGCATGGTTTCAGCGCAGTGAGAAGACCAGAAGAGAAAATAACCGTAGAACAAGGGAGGTGGAAGGAGAGAGATGCCGAGCGCCGCAAGCAAAGCAGGGGAGATCACAAGGATATGAATGAGGAGAATGGAGCTGCGCACGAAGCAAGCAAAGTAGGGGAGCCTAAACTGATTTCTCGACATCACCCGGATATGAGGTGCCGTGCTGTGCGATTACGTGTGAAGCATTTGTATTCCAGACGCCAAGGACATCGTGTGGGATTACGACGCGCTCAAAGGCGGCTACAACTCTGCTTTGCGAGAGTAGTGGCGAATCCCGGCGGCCGATTCATGCAAGTTGAAAAAGTTATTTGTCTGGGCTGGGGGGGAGCCACGAGTGACGATGGAAGCCGTCTGGTCAGTTGCAATTACACGAGCAGATTTGTGATGTCATTTACGCGCAGCACCGTCTATTAGAATGCTGTTGTGGTTGCACATCAACAAAATCCAACCGCTATCCCTGTTGACACCTCCACGCACCGTTAACCTCTCATGTTCTTCAAACGTGAAACATTACTGTTTTGGCCGGTACTAAATTGCGGTTCTTTGGATACGACACCACCAGCCACCAGGTATGTGTGTCTAAGTTGCGATGACCTTCCTGTCCCTGCTTCTCTTGCGCTTCAACTTCCGCCTATCTATGCTTTGATGCTCCACCTTCATCCGTGCAACGTCCCCCGCACACCACTTCTCCTTCGTCATGACCACCTTCGCACTCAGAGATCCCGCTTCGTTGATTCCCACCGTTCGCCTTTCCTTAAAGTTACCGTTCTTTTCAAGCCACCGGCATACTTCCCATCGCGCCCTCCACCCGTGACTCGCCTCTGCCCGTCACGAAGCAGCAGGCAGGGGCTCCATTGAATCTAGAACCGCTGGCCTCGCCGGCGATGTACGGGTCTAGGGCCAGAGCTGGCGTGGGACCCCCTGAACTGTAGTTGCCGCGTCTCCAATGCCTCTGCCTGGACGCTTCTAGCCCGAGGTGACCTTTGTGAGACACGTCTCTTTTGCCAGGGGGAATCGACACTGAAGATTTCAAAGTGCTTGCCATGGAAATGGGAGAGTACATGTTATCTTGTCGCACTTAAATGAACACCAACTACGAGTGGACTGAGTTCTATGTGTATGGTGCGCTGACTGTAGAGCCGCAGTAGGATCTTCGATAATGCAGCAATGTCACCATAGTCGGGCTCCAGGCCAACACGGCTGAGTGCGCCTACAAGCACAACTTCTGCCGTCATGTTGGTCACCGTAAGCGGCTGCGACAATCTCTCGCTACTGCATATCGCTGACAGGACCACCAAGAACGCCACTTTGCTGCGCAAAGGCCCGTAGCATACTGCCGCGGACGGGCTTCAAAGCTGGCAAGTCACCCTTGGCCTGCAAGGGGAAAACGACGGAATGACACGAGTCTGCTGACATCTCTGAAACGGCCTTAATCGCCAGAAAGAAGGAGGCGACATGTCTGATACAGATATTATGTCCGGCGCGTCCAAGCGGAATACCGCCGCGTGACTGGTCGGCACCGACAAATTCTTCCTCCACGACATCACGAGTGTCATCCACTTCGTGCCGTCTCCTGTAGTTGAGATATACATGGAAACGCAGGCGCGAAGTCGGGATCAAACCGGGGAAGAAGCGACGATGGCCACTTTGCCGCCAACACCGAGCCTGCGTGCCCGCTGCTGCTCCGGATACGAAGCTGAGATCTCCCGTCGGCACTCATGCCTCGTGAAAGTACCGAGCGACCTGATTCTCGACGGCTCGATGTATATGAAGCTCGGTATCACACACCTCGAAGACGCCCAGCTTCTGCTCGAAGAGCCCTACGTTCGGTCCATCTCTTATGACTTCCTTATCTGGTTTCAAGAACCACCCGGACGGCAGTATAAAGTTTGACTCCGTTCTCTTCCAACCAGCGCGCATGCAATCTTTCCCGAGTCTGCATCGACTTGTTGGGGAGGTATGGAAAGCACTGGGTACAGCGTTTCAACAAATTCCCCGACACTGAAATTGCGTAAGCTGAGCTCGTCAGAATCTTCATAGAAGACCTCTGCCTCACCGCGACGCGATTCCTCTCGGAGAGCTATAACGAACCTCCGGAAGATCTGCGAAAGCGTAACAAACGCACGCTCTTGCTTGACGAACTCGATGGCTCAGAATTCTGCTCTCGGGCCCAGGAAGAACAGCACCCCAGCCCGCGTGACGACCCCAGTCACTGAGCCTGTACGGCGCTACTCTGTCGAAATTGCTCCTTCCTCCCACACGCACGAAAGTGATTGTACAGAGCCGACGCAGAAGGTTAGAACAAAGCTGGCTGCCACAAAATCACTTTTGAGGAATACCCCGTTTGCACCCTTGTCCTGGTCAACGCCTCGACCTGTGGAGTTTGTGCGGCCGGACAAGTCCACTGGAGTGAGGAAGGCTGCAAAGCAGTCGAGACAAGTTCTCGCGGGGAATGTCAATCCAGAAAGGGAGGAGAAGGGGAATGCCGAAAAGACCAAGGCGGCCTAGTAGAACATAAGCCCATATCAAAGTGCCCAGCAAATGTTCGACGGTAGGGTTCTGAACGAGCTGCTGATCGATCCCCGTGGCAACATCGCAGTGATCTAGAACTACGTGGATACTCGGGGTCGACTCGCAGTCGTCGGCCGGCCAAATCCCGACGACGAGAAGTTGCGACTTGTCATAGGGGAGGACCAGAACCCAACACTCTGACTGCTTGCCACCTACATTCCGGCGGAGCACCAAGCGCGCTTGCATTTGACTACGAAGTACATTGCGTGCATGCATTGCGTTCGTTCCTTTATGACGAGCTACGTTCATCAAAGCGAGCAGCAAGTAAGGATATAGGTACGGACATCTAGCAGCGTAACTGGCCTCAGACACACGTGTGGAGAAATATAGGCGATGCGAATGGGGAGTGTAGCAATGCCCGTGCATACTTCCAGAATGGAAAAAGTGAGCTTCAGAACGTCGGCTGCACTTGCCCGGAGAATTTCGCTGACTGCAGCGGCACTCCGCGCGAAAACCTCGATGCCTTCACGACGTCGACTGGGTAGAACCTTCCCTCGGCTCAATAGCCGTATTTTTTTCATTGTGAGTACGTTTCGAATGGTGAACGCAATGGGATAGGCGCCCAATGATGTCCAATTGGGCCCAATCCTGAACGATGGGGAAGACGAGGGCGACGCAGTAAACCGAATACTTTGGAACCGTTCCATTCTGCAATACGTGGAGCCTGTTGAGGAAATATTGCGAACCGAGGGGGAGGTGGGTATAAACGTTGCGAAGGCGTGCACAGCTGGACAAGTGGGTCGATCAGCTTGCCACCTCCGTTGGTGTCAGGAAGGTATTTGAGAAAACGCTGCTCATACCTGTGTCTGAGGGTCGGTTTTTGGTGACTGGGAAGAACTGCGCGCAGCAACCTCCGCACAACGGCTTTCGCGAGACATTGGAAGAGGAAACGCCCGGATTCTTTGCGATAGTGATCGTGGCGGTCTGCTTCCCTTTGTGAGGGTGGGATCACTCGCAGTTGTTTGCAAACGGGAAGAAGAGCGAGCAAGCGGCAGCGGCGGCTTCGTTCAAAATGAAAAAGGCTGTGGTGGCGCCCCATTTTTTCGTTCTTCGGAGACGCGCATCTCACGCGCACAGGCGCCGAATATAAGGACCATATCACAGACAAGGGGACGGTACAGTACCACCTATACTTCACGCCTGAAGGAAAGCGTGTGCCGAACCAGGTGTTCTCTGCACGGAGAGGATGACCGCATTTTCCTGCCTTCGAGATGGCCCATATTAGTGTCCCGAATAGTAGATATGCTAGGAAGTCGGATATGGCGGAAGATGTAGACGCTGTTCGGTCTGAGCAGTCAGATGTGGACTGGAGTGGTACGGGTAGAGAGGTGGCATCTAGGAATATTGATTTCGATCCCGACGACCGCGACGATTTTATTGCTGTTCCAACACGTCATAAAAAGGACTAGGCAGCTACATGCACAAATCACTGAGTAGCGTTCAGTAAAACACTATTCGACAGTACATATGAGTGAAAGAGATGATTCCCGCAAACAGGCAATATCATGGGCGCTGGGACAGACTTGGGCTCTGCGGCGGAAATGGTCACACTGACAGGTCTATAATCTCGGGGACGCTGTTGCAGAAAAGGGGGTCTTGAAAAGTAATGATAATTTAAGCTTGGAAGGTGCCACTAGTGACAAGAGTTTGGATCTGTCCATGTCCAAACGTATGAGAAGATGAATGTGCGAAAATGAACCTCAAAGACGATATCTATCTAGTCATATAGGTGGACACGAGCACAATACTACCACTCGAACTCGTGACACCCCCCCACCTAAAAGAAAAAAACCTCGTTTTGAGTCTCACGACAGACACGGTCATACCTGCTTTGTATTATTACTTCCCACATAACTACGTTTCTACGATTGGTGTCATACCTGTCCGGGCTTGGTAGGACAAGAAGGGTGCGCGTGCCGTATGGCGGGGGTCCCTCGCAGTACGGCCACCTCAAGAGCAGAGTGAAGTGCCAGCGTGTGTTCGCCCTTCGCTCTTTCGAAGATGAACGACCGTACAGCATGGGAAGAAAGTTGACCCATGTTGAAAGATGTCTACTTTCCAGGCCAAAAAATGCCGGCTTGACTGTAGGTCTCGTATTGGCAACAGTTCGTAATGCTTGGTCCCACATCCCCCCTGTGTCAAATACATAAATTCTTGCGCGTACTCTCGCTCAGTGGCGTGGCAGTGCCCAAAGCAGGCTCCCGTATGCGAACGCATAGCGAGGTACAGACTCCCCGCGTCCGAGCCCTGCGATATCGTTAAACTTGTTCCCTCCGGCACACACAGAACTAATGGTGTCGACCAGCACTCGTGCAGTCCGCTAAATCATACCCAGGCTAGAAAGTTGTCCTCAATTGCCTTCCGAAATGGTAAGGTTACTATTCTAAAAGCCAGCGCATAGGTTCTTTCTCTGCATTTTACATTATACGGCCGGCATGTTTTTGAGTAGGCAAGTGCACCTGAACGTCGCGGAAAACAATGTTTAATTTCGTAGAGTGGCATGTGGCGCATAATGCGAGTAGTCGTCATCAGACATATGGCACGCATTCTGTCAGGGTGCAATTAAGGAGACTGATGGTCCACGGTAGGCTTATCCGCGCAAGGCAGCCTATACATCATCATCTACGACCGAGGTACCTATAGTAATATGCGGAAGCGCAGTGTACTGCACAATTCGCAAAGCAACCTGGATGCTCTACTAGGAGATGAAGTGGGAGTGTTGGACGCGGAAATTCACTACACGCCCTACCTCAGATTAATTTTTCTTCGAAGTTGACGTCCACGGAAGAACTTGCTTACTAGACGACCTCCAGTTTTCGGAATACCAAGGCAGTCAGCATTCCATGTTACTCCGACGTATTCGTTTCGGCTGGAACGCTTACTACGCTAATGCTTCCAGTCTAAATCCGCCTCCATCTTTGAAAACACAAATGGGGGTGTCTTTCAGCATCCGACGTTTTGCCGCGCGCGTTGATCCGCTACACGACTGGCTGTAACTTGCGTATGCAAGGCCAAAGGCGGCAGCTGTAAACAAGAATCAATCGGAAAGTTACCAGCACCCGATGTACGACGGATCAAGGAGCACATTGGGCCCTTTTCCTGGCTACATGCTCGGATTCAAAAAGCGACGCGCCTCACGCACCACAACCCAGATAATACGATAATATTCACATAGAGGCTTCTGAGAAGTACTGTGCCATTGCTGCCACATGGTGCAGCCTGTCTTTGCTCGACGAGCCTCTTCTTGATTACGAGCACTGTCCGCTCGCGTTCCTCGGCTTCTTATTCCCTGATATTCGCGGGCACTACTCCACCCGTGGATATGAATCGTTTGTGCTTGTGCATGGTTTTCACAATCTTGACTCTTTGTTAGCATGCAATCTTACCACAAGATATTACGCCGACCATTGTAGCTTCTTGCTCGTGTATGACCTGCTGACAATCAAGCCCTTCCGTGGACACCATATGGTGGTCAAGGTTATACGCTGGGCTCTTCTTCTCAACTCACCCAGCTATCACGTCAACTGCATCCCTGGGGCATCTGACATGTGACCCACCGTTGCCACCCGTTAGATGCGCAGGGACCGCTAGAGATAGACCATCCATCGTATCACTCCAGACACTCTCTTTAGCGGTTTTACCCCCGACGTAGACTCCGAAGAGTTCAATTGGTCCACCTTAGCAGACACAACAGCAGTCCAAACGAGACACAAGCAAAAGTCGCCGAGTGCCGCCAAGGAGAGAAGTGCCACTTTATTGACGATCAAAGACGCAGCACGGGTTCCTGCCGATGCCTTCGACTTGAAGGTTCCACATCTGAAGATTATCGCACCCAGAAACTCTAGAGACCATGGTGCCAATATGATCTGGCACGTGTTGCGCATATATTTCACCTGGGCGGGCGAGCAAGAAAATGTCCGTTCTTTTCTCTCATCACACGTTGTATGGGTTTCATTCAAAAGCGACGATAATGTCCCACGACCGCTGTCCACGAGGCTCTGCGCAGCCAAGCTGAATGCTATGATTCGCTTTCGCTACCTTTTCCTCTGCAAAAGCCCCCAGCGTGACAAGTATGGCCTTGCAGTCGAAGACGACCTCAGTGTCTACGTACGGCTCAATCCAGGCTCCTGTGCCGTCTTCAAACACGCTTCTTACGTTCTCACTCGCCAGACTCGTACATTCACCGCTCCGTATATATGGGTATCCGATTGAAATTCCCACTTTGCAAATACGGTCCTTGAATACCTTTCAATGTACCGCATCCACTACACTCTAGTCGCTGCCTGCTCAACCTGGATGACCCAAAAAGTCAAGGTTATCATACACGCGGTCCTCTCAGCCACTCGAGCCATGTTAGATGCACTAAACCTGGCCCAGCAGGACCGCCCTTCTGTTCTACCAACCATGGCTACCACAGCCAACAAAGCAATCGTGAACCGCCTCAACCTTCGGACTAGTGGGGAAGCCAGGAGTCTCCTCGAGGCCATGATCGAAATAACGACCAAACGGGAGCTGCTACATATTCTACCCCCAAACGCCGAACAAACTCAGGCCAAGACATTGGAACAAGCTTGGGTCGCGCGGGTCCCCAACATTTACAAGCTCCAGGTTTCTATGGGCAGTTTGCACAAATAAATTGCACATCTTTTCACCAAACGCGGTGGGTATGCCATTGCTCAGGACAAGCTGTCCATGAACGTCTTCTCGCCTTCTTCTTCTGTCGGAGTTTTCGTGCCCGTCCGTCGTGCTACAGATCGTGGCCACAACCTTTGCTTTAAATGGCATGGACCCTGTCATACCGCCGCTCTCCGCGGCCAGCTCGTTTACAGCGTTTCTGCACTCTCCAATACCGGCACTGAATAAGTCAGGTTTATGCCAAGGACTACAGGGGCAGTACACTTGCTCATTGCGTCTGCCAGCATGACCGGCGTTAAGTTCGGGATCTCTGCAGCACCTGTATATGTGTATGTCTCAATCGCTGCCTTGTTTTGAATTAGATTTCTCAATCCGGCTGTATTCCTTTCGACTGACATCATCAGGATTACGACCATATTCAAGCGTTAGGTCGACTTCAGCTCTGCAATACGCCGACTGTCGACTGAATATGATACATCTATCCGCAGTTCTGTACCTTGAATCATTGAAAAGGTCAAACGAGTTTGGCTAAGGCCTCTACCCCGGATCTCTGAAGTGGTCATGCGCCTCCTTCCAACGTATTAGTCTTTCAAACTGGCGATACGGCCATCAAACTCTCAGTCTCCATCGCTCCATCCCGTGGTGTTGAATCAGGCCTATGTTTGTGCCGCATAATTAGAAGTGCTTTTTTTTCTTTGTCGGGCTTGTCTACATATTAAATGCCACATTTTGTGACGGTACAGGAATGTAGTCGTCGGAAAGATGTTTCTCGACGAACTGATACCCGATGCCACAGTGGAAAAACTAAGTCCAGACGACGTAAGTTTCTGATTTTGAAGCCCCACATTATGAACTTAATAGTGTCATCAGTATCCGTGAAATCTCTGTTACCGATCCTTACAAAACATGGAATGAGCTGCTTCCGCACATCCGAAACTGTCTGGCATGCATCTTCGACTTTGAAAATAAGTTCACGGAAGAAGCGAGCAAATTTTGCGGTGTCGTCTGCTTGAAAAGTGTGGGTTTCACCACGACAGATCTTAATCAAAATGACCGCAGAGACGCTTGTTGGTCACTCGTACTGTCCGTTACAACTGCAACTGTCACGTGTCCGAAGAGCGTCTCAGTTATTCGATATTGCAGTTTGATCGGATATATTCAGTTCTTATCTTCACGCCCCAAAAGAGAGTCATTCCTTCAAGCTCGACCAAATTAAATAACTCTAATAATAGGCGTGACTTTTATTTCAGAGAATTCAATCGTATTGCGTACGCAAGTTACATCGGGCTGGACGCCATTTGCAGATTGAAGCATAAGTTGAGGCTGTACTAATAGTGTCCTCCATCTCATACCGCGTTAATTAATCGTGGTACATTACTGGTCATTGTTTCTCGATGAAGGTAGTATATCGAAGGCCGGGTTGTCGACAGCCATGATGGGGTTGGAACCCTCGCCGGTCATGTCTTGTAGGGCTTATAAATTAATTCACCAATAAAGGTGGATCCTCCTAATTGCCTGAGACTGAGTTTTATTGGTACAGTTGCTGAGTAGCATTCTGGCGGTGGTGTTTTGTGAGTAAACAGTACACTTTATGTCCTGTACAACTATAGACTCCAAGGAGTCTACCCAGACCCACTTGTGCAAACACAGGCATTTGTACGGTCCCAAGATACTCCTATTCTTGCTACTGTCAGATATAGTACTTTCTATGTTTGGTGTGCGCCAAATGAAACGAATGACTGGGCTAGGGAAGGTCCAAAGGACCGGTTGAACGATAGTTTATAGTTTTGTGTTCGTTGATGACTTTTTCTTCGACTAACAACACCCGCTTATATAGAAAATGCACTAGGAGCAAAAACTGCCTAAAATATC
>JAUKWC010041888.1:0-11787 GCA_032356245.1 Endocladia muricata | reverse complement strand
CGCCCCGCCCCCCCCCCCCCCCCCGGGGGGGGGGGTGGGGGAGGGGGCCAGGGGGCGTGTGTTTTGTGGGGATGAGAGCGCTTTGTTCAATGATGTGCTGACTTGAGAGAGTGTTGTGTGTTTTCGCGTGTATCGTGTGTGCCTGTGTGGGGTTGTTGCAAAACGTGCGTGCGGATGTGGGCGGTGCGGCGTCACAGTTCGCATTGGTGGAACATGCCCGGATACCAATTACCTATTCATGGGCGATTATGTTGACCGTGGGTACTACTCGGTTGAGACGGTGACCGCATTGGTGTGTCTCAAGGTGCGGTACCCTCACCGCGTGACGATTTTGCGCGGCAATCACGAAAGTCGTCAGATCACTCAGGTTTATGGTTTTTATGACGAGTGCCTGCGCAAGTACGGCAACGCCAACGTGTGGAAGTTTTTTACAGACATGTTTGATTACTTGCCGCTGACGGCCCTCGTGGAGACGAGCATTTTCTGTTTGCATGGAGGTTTGTCGCCGAGCATCGACTCACTCGACCAGATTCGAAACCTGGACCGAGTCCAGGAGGTGCCGCATGAGGGGCCCATGTGCGACTTACTGTGGTCGGATCCGGATGATCGTTGTGGGTGGGGTATTTCGCCTAGAGGCGCGGGGTATACCTTTGGGCAGGATATTTCGGATCAGTTTAATCATGCCAATGCTATTACCTTGATTGCACGAGCACATCAACTTGTGATGGAGGGGTACAACTGGTGCCATGACCGTAACGTGGTCACCATCTTTTCAGCGCCAAACTATTGCTATCGATGCGGGAATCAGGCAGCAATTATGGAACTTGACGGTAAGGTTTTGTCAACATGGTGGGGGTGTTTGGCCATTCAAACATTTGTTTTTTTGTTGGATTGCCGGTGCCGTTTTGATGCCTAACGACCTATGATTGTTTGCCACCTCCCATTCTTTTGTACGTCCTGAGCAGAAAACAAGAACTACACGTTCTTGCAATTCGACCCGGCCCCACGACGTGGGGAAGATCATGTTTCTCGGCGCAGCCCCGATTACTTTCTCTGAAGGGTCATGTTATGTAGGTTTGGCCGAAGACGGAGAATGGGTTGAGGGGGCCGTATGAAAATAGAGGTGTGGGCTTTCTGACCCAAAGCATCGAGCGTATCTTGCAAAGCCAACTGAATAATGTTTTCCAAGCAGCCGTTCGTGAATGCCTGTTTGTTTTATTCACATGGTGTTTTGAACCGGTAATATTGCTTGAGAAAACCTTGGTTGGCTCTGGGGGTTGAACTTAGGCACCAGAGCACGGTATGGCCGCAAAAGTAACACGTTTGGTATTCACTTAGTAATTCGGGAGTATTATTCTGTCGCTTGTGTGCCTCATGTTCGGTATGCAACTGACTTGTACGTTTGTACAGACGTGCCAAAGTTGACGGTGAATATTTGCGGTTTTCAAGAGGTAGTTTCTGGGATGGGGACTGGCTAGTGAGTAGGGAACACTAGTAATAGGTACGGAGTTCCGTATTGTAGTACCATGAGAGGTTTGGTATCTGGTGTACAATACTGCGCGCATAAGTGATTCGACCACAAGATCTGGGCGGGATTCGATTTCCCTCGGAACAAAGTAAATGGAAAAAAACTGCTGAGGAATTGGGCTGTGCTGTACCTATATGTCATTGTAGGAAGTGTTGCGGGGTTGACGGGACAGACTCGATGACGTTGTCTCCGTCTCTGCAGAGCCAATGCTTCTCTGGCTTTGCTGTGGATTTGGTGGTGGGAATTTTGCTTCCTTCAGACGGGATCATCGTAGTAAAGTTTTGACGTTTGTTTGGCACCTCATCCGAGCCTTGAATGTTGGATTTCGGTGGTCGGTGAAGGTGGGCTACTGCTGTGGTAAAATTAGGCATCCAATTATACTGGACAAGAGTCGCTAAATGTCACGGGGAAGGGGGTGAGCTCAAGTGATAGAGTAGTCGGGTCAATGTTGCTACACAGCCTCGTGGAGACACGAGGTATTGGCGCTTGTGTCTCAGACGAGTGTGTTCAGTTGCAGTGTTTGGATGTGCAGGTTGATCGTCAGACACGGTCCGCAGATCGCTCACCACATGAATAGTTGGTGCATACAACGCATTTTCGCAGTAAGAAAGCATGTTCGAGTATGACAGGATTGTACGCGTCACAATGTTTGTTTTCATCGTAGACATCGAGTGACGGCGGCGACGGCAAACATGCGGCCTTTTGTGTTAGGAAGGACCTCTTTTCATCACAAGCCGGGTACGCCAGCTATCGTAGATACGCCTCACCTTGACCATATCGGACAGGTTGGGTCCACTTGGCATCTTTCATACGTCATCATGAGTGTAGGATTACAGGACGCGAGACGCGAAACAAGAAATTGTACCTGGCCAAACTGTTGAGCATTCCGTGACCAGAATGTTTGGTCGTCGTCGACCAAACTGGTGGCTGCCATCGGCGAGTGTCAAGGCCCCGTATGTGTGGAATACAATCCGGGGAATGATTGTCGTCATCTTACTGCGCTTGATGCAAAAACTCTATTTCTCCCCGAAAAAGGGAGTGAATTTGAATGCATTTGATGCCAACTTTCATTTTGGCGCCATTCTCAGCCATTCAATTGCCCCTCAATGACGTCACAGCACGCCATTGGAGCCAATGAGCATCCTCTCTCAACTCTTCAATGCCCAACCACAGAACGCCCATCGCCCGCCTCACTCCTCGCCCACTCAGCAATTGCCATCCCCCACCCCCCCCCACTCCCATCATTCTTCTCTCTCCCCTCTCCCCTTTCCCCCCTCCGTCTTGCCGCGCCCGCCACTCGCCGCTCTTACATCGATCGATACACTTCTACTTTCCCATCATCTCGTGAACGCTATAGCCACCTAATTCCCGCCACCAATTACTCTGCAGACGTTCTTTGCATTTCAAACCCCCTTGCCTTCCACACTCCGTTCCTCGCTCCCCGTGGTCCCCCCCCCCTGCCCAGGTACCATGAGCAAGACGCTGCGGCGTCTCGCCGTCGTCACTGCCTTGACCGGCGGTTCCTTTGCGGGAATCACTGCGTACACCGCCCCTGCCCGTCCGTCGGCTGCCGACCGCGCCGTGCTCGCCCACGGCGGCCTCGAGACCGCCCCCTCGCGCGCCCAGCAGCTGGAAAAGCTCAAGGCCGCCTCCACCCCGGCCAAGGCCTTGGACGTGTTTATTGTGGGTGGAGGTGCCACAGGCTCGGCTTGTGCGCTTGATGCTACGTTGCGCGATCTTACCGTGGGACTGGTTGAGCGCGATGACTTTGCGTCGGGTACCAGCTCGAGGTCGACAAAGCTGATTCATGGGGGGGTCCGGTATTTGGAGAAGGCCTTTTTTCAGCTCGATCCAGGGCAGCTCAAGTTGGTTTTTGAGGCACTGCACGAGAGGGCAATTATGCTCAAGCAGGCGCCGCATCTGACGCAGCCCTTGCCGACGCTGTTGCCTTGTTACAAGTTGTGGGAAGTGCCTTTCTATTGGATTGGGCTCAAAGCGTACGATCTAGTGGCTGCGGCTGGAAATGGATTGTTGTATTTGAGCAAGTACGTGAGCGCCAACGAGGCAATGCGTCAGTTTCCGACGCTTTCGCACACGTCTGGTGGGCAGAAGCTGCGCGGAAGTATTATGTACTATGATGGGCAAATGGATGACGCTCGATTCAATGTGAGCGTCGCGATCACTTCGGCGATGTACGGTGCGGCGGTGGCAAATCATACGTCTGTTGTAGACCTGATCCGCAAGGACGGTAACGTTATAGGGGTCAAGTGCCGGGACAACTTCACGGACGACGAGTTTGACGTTTACGCCAAGGTTGTTATCAACGCAACTGGGCCGTTCACAGATGGCGTGCGCCGTATGGAGAATGAGAACGCCAATGCAATGATTGTACCTTCGGCGGGCGTGCATATCACTCTTCCGGATTACTATTCCCCGGAAGGCATGGGGCTCATTGTACCAAAGACCAAAGACGGCCGCGTTGTGTTTATGCTTCCGTGGCTGGGCAGGACGATCGCTGGCACGACAGACAGTAGCACAGAAATCACTGCGCTTCCTACCCCTCATTCAGATGAGGTTGGTTTCATTCTTGATGCGCTGTCGGACTATTTGCGTATTGAAGTGCGATCATCCGACGTCATGAGCGCATGGTCGGGAATTCGTCCGCTCGCTATTAATCCCGACGCCGATCCAGGTGTTACGCAGAATATTTTGCGTGAACATGCCGTTCACGTCTCACCTGAGAACATGGTGACCATCACTGGTGGCAAGTGGACCACGCAGCGTGCCATGGGCGAGGCGGCCGTAGACAAGGCGATCGAGGTGGGCGGGCTAGGCGACAAGGCGACACGGTGTAAGACGCCGTTTGTGCAGCTAGTTGGCGCACACAAGTGGGACGAGTCGTACTTTGCCTTCCTTACACAGCGGTACGAGATGGCAGGAAACAAACCTGGACACTCGACGACAGCTGTGGCGTCAGCTCAGCTTGATGTGGAGTGCGCCAAGCATCTGTCAAGGTCCTACGGAGACCAGGCGTACAAGGTGGCGGAGATTGCGGAGAAGGGTCTCGGGGCGCGGCTAGTGGAGGGGTATCCGTTCATTACGGCCGAGATTGTGTATTGCATAGAGAACGAGTACTGCTTGACAGCGATGGACTTTTTAGCACGGCGTACAAGGCTTGTTTTCTTGGACAGTAAGGGGGCACTGGCCGCGTTGCCGCATGTGGTGGATGTTATGGCGAAGGAACTCAACTGGAGCAAGGCGAGAATCAAGAAGGAAATGGAAGATGGCAAGAAGATGATTGGAACCTTCTCATGCGGGATTCCTGGGCAACAGTAAAACGTGCTCAAGTGTGTAACTAATGGAGAGTCGCAGCATGTCTTATGCATCTCGAGGTATCTGTTGACGTATGCGTTGAAAGGGTACTGCGACGGTGCAGGCGGTGTTTCCCTAAGGCGTGAAAGCAGCCGTATGTCTGAACGGCATGGCGCATGCGTTAAAGACGTATGTCATGGCTTTCTCCCTCTGCAACGTGGGGAAGGTGATGATGGTGAAGCTTGGAGCATTATACTACATTAAAGAAAACAATTTTGGAGCCCTCAACGGGTGTGGTCATTATGTATCGAATCGAATCTTTCACACTGGAGAAGAGTAAATTGTCGTGAATTCTGCTCTTTCGATGCGATAGTCGTACACGCAGGTAGTGAGGGCTTCTTTCCCATACGTCCTAATCCCTCCCGATTATTCTCGTAACAAGCGGGCGCGACGCAATCACGTTTGGGCGGACAATCTAAAATGATACAAGAGCACCTGCGACAACATGCATAGGTTGTGAACAAAACCACCGACGCATAGTCAATCTCAGCCCGTCACAAAATCTCTTAGACAGGAGCAGGTGAATACAGCAGCTGCGCCATGACATTTGCATGTGCTACTGCGGGCTACACAATCTGCCTATCAAAACAAAGAACGCGCACTCTATTTCAGAAAAACTCCGTCACACAAGTGCCCTGAAGTCAGCAACACATGCTCGACACGCACGCAGACGTCTATGTCTCCCTCTTGCTCGGTACAGCTACTGTAAAAAGCCCTAATGCCACTTTGCCCCATCTTTTGCGTGACTTTGCAGCAGCCGCAGCTCCCCCTCATCCCCCTCCCCAGAGCCGGCACCTACAGTCAGCTGCATCTGCATGGCACTGACACGACGCGCATGAATCTCAGACGCGACAACCTGAGAGTGATATTCTCTACGTCCGCACCCCCTTCCCCCCTCGCTCTTCCTCCCCCCCCACGCCCTCGCTCTCCCTCCCTGGTGCCGACGCGACGCAGCTCAGAAACCCTCGCCACACCTCGCCAATCGCGTGACCCACTGCGCATGGATCGAGATTGCGGTGCTGTCTACGGAGGGCCACACAGGAGCACGGGGGCACACAATGGAGGATGGACTCTTGAGGGGGGGAGGGGGGGGGATGACGACGAGCGGGGATTATTTCGTCAACAACGGGGAGCGCGGGAGAGATCGAAGTGTAGTTAGGGGTAGCTGTGGCAGTAACATGCAAAAAAGATCGGCTGTTTCGTAGCGTCCCCAACGTCTACGTCAGCATGGGGCAACAGGGGAGAGGGATGAGGAGGCAATGGGAGGCATCGGGAGGCATTGGGGAGTGGGAAGGGAGTATGAGTGTGCTCGCTTGATGATTCGTTGCGGCAACAGCGCAGACAGGTGGACAGGCACTGTCCGCCTGTGCCAGTTGCCGGGTAGAGCTTAGGGCGGGAGAGCGCGACAAGTCACGCAGGCAGTGTGTTCCCATTTGTACTCGATACTGTGATTGGCAGACATGCGTAGCCCCTCTGTCTCCCAACCCTTTGAAAAAAAGTACAGACCTACCTCACCGGTCATAACTCGCCCCTTTTGCTCCTCTTTTTCCGTCCCTTCGGCCCGCGGATACATCCCTTCCGGGGCGAATATTTATGCTCCAAAAGATTCGGCCGTACTCTCTCTCCATTCCCAGCCCCCCGGCCCATTGGTGAACGAAACCTCACTCCGCAAATCTCCTCTCCTCCGCCGCCACCCCCTCCTCCCGTGCCTCCTCCCGTGCCTCCCTCCTACCCCACGCGCCTCACCTCACCTACTCCCCCCTGCATCACATCGCCACTCCCTCTAAATCCCCTTGCACCCTCTGGACCCCTCCATACGCGTCTACTCTTATCCCCCCCCCTCCCCCACCGACACGTCCGGCTTCATTCCCTCTCGTGCGCGCCATCTGCGCGCGCAGGTCGAGCATGTCGCCCTGCTCCGACGAGCCCCCCGACAATACACCCTCTCCGCTCGCCCTCAACTCCCCGCCGTCTGCCGCCGCCCTTGACTCCGCGCTCCGCCTCATTCCCCCGCCACTTGCCGATGCTGCCCGAGCCGCCGCCGCCGTACCTTTTGCAGTCGACGACCTCGCAGACCTCGACCTCGCCTGGGGCTCGCCCCCAGATTTCCAGGATGTACTCACAGATCACGACGCAGTCCAGTATCTCCACCTTCCACCGCCTCCCGACCACCAACTCGACCTGCCCTCGCCCAATGACGCCTTTGCTCTCGCTCCCTCCGCCACTTCCCCGCACTCCGACCCGCCGCTGCTGGACCCAGCCTCACCGAACAATGACAATGACACTGACAATGACAACGGTCTGTCCACATTGGAGGTGGTCACTGTATCCGACCCATTGCCTGCCGCTTCCGTGCCCACCTTGTCTACGCCGCGCCGCGCGCGCCCTCCGCCAGGCAACCCTCCCAAGCGCGCGCGCGCACGGCCAGTGGCGTCGCTGCCGCTTCCGCGCACACACTCGCCGATCCGCATCGCTCCTCGTAATGCGGACGAGACCGGCATCCGGAGGGGCGCAGGTATGCCGGCGAGAGAGAGCTTGGTGGCGGGCATGGACTCATCGGCGGCGTCGCCGCGGCGCGCTGCGCCGCCGCCGGATCCACCGCCAGGCGCGCCAAGGGAAGGGGGAGGGGTACTGCCGCGCGTGGGATCGTTTGTGGCGCATGGGATTCCGATGATGAGTATGGCAGCAGGGTCAGCCGGCATGTATCCGCTGCAGCACCATCATCAGCATCAGCCTGTATTTTCGCCACGGGGAAGAGGGGATGGGGACGGGGAAGCTGTCGGAAGCGCGCCGTTGCTAAACAGGTTTGCACCACCAGGGAAGGCGTACAAACGGATGCGGGTTGGCGAAGCGGCGGGGCTAGCGGTTGGCGGAGGGCAGGAGATGTCGCCGCATCGGCCACAGATTTTGCCGCCAGGGATGCCAATGATTCCGCCCGGGATGCTGTCGTATGACCCGAGTATGCTGCTTGTGCAGCAGCAAATGTACATGGCGGCCGCGGCTGCGTTTGCACAGGGAGTAATTCCGTCGATGGCGCCTGGTGGACATGGGATACATGCGGATATGGCGCACCGGTATGGGGGAGAGACAGGGGGGAATGGAGGCCAGACTGCATTTGGGAGGGGAGGGCCACCAGCGGAGGGCGTGGAGGAGCCACAAGGCACTGATAGCGTCCCCATGGGAAGCGTGGGACGGAGTGCAGCAGGGGACAGGAGTGAGAACATCTCGCAGGTACTTCCAGAACGGCAAGAGCAGGCGTGTATAGATGGGCATCAGACGCACGCGGGACAGTTGCCCATGGAAAAGGCATCGTTAAGGGCCATGGGGGAAGAAGAGAGTAGGCGCGGGGGCATGCAACCCATAAACACGCAGGAGGTGCAAGCATCAGAAGCGGCGCAGGAGTCGACTCCTGAAGCTTCGCCTCAGACGGGCGGGTCCGGAGGCAATCTCGTCACAGGCGGCTCCCAGGGGGGAAGCTCGCAATGGGATGGGCCGTCCTCTCGTCCTCAGCGAAAGCGGCTGGTGTGGACACCCGAGCTGCACGACCGATTTGTGAAAGCAATCGACGCGGTAGGCCTCGCACAGGCTGTGCCCAAGGTGCTCGTCAACATCATGAACGTGGAAGGGCTGACGACGGAGCATGTCAAGTCGCATCTTCAGAAATATCGCAACTCGCTCAAGAAAGAGGCAGTGGAAGACGCGCGTGAACGTGGCCGTAGCACGGCCTCTATGGGCTCTCTCGTCGCGGGGATGGGACGAGCGGGCGTGGGCGACGCGGGCGCAGCGGGGATGGGGGGAAGTCTAGACGAAGGCATGCGGCAGTATAAGGCACTGCCGAATCGCATCAATGCGTTTGGGGCGCCTGTGTTGAGCTCTACGCAGGCCAACCTCGAGATGGGCAATGGGGTGACCGAGTCTGGGCGTCTTGCTCCAGAGGTAACTGGAGCTAGCACGGCCACGCAGGTCGACTCGCCGGCCGGGTCTGCGGCAGCAAAGGGAGGAAGTGGGCAATCGCCTGCGCAGAAGCTGAAAGAGTCGGACCGGAATCATGTAAGGGCCTCCGACGTGCGGGACGTGAGTATGGCGGAGAATAACGACGACGCAGGACGCGGGAAAACGAACGCAAACGGTAAAGCAAAGATGGACGACGGCAGCGCGAGCGAAAGAGCCGGGGAAACGAGCAGAACAATGGGGGAGGCCGGGTCAGCACGAGGGGACAGAGCAGATAGCACACCGGCGAATGCCGCGCCACGCCATGGGCCTGTCAAAGCGGAAGTCGATGCGACACGCGGCGAAGCAACTATCAACCACGACAGAGGCCGCAATCAAGCGCAACGACCGGGGAGCTCTGCGGCGGAGCAAAACTTGGGCGGTGCGCGGCCCGCAACGTCCAAGGGGAGCTGGGGCTCGATGAGCGGGGATCAGAAGGAGTTGCGGTTGGAGCTGATGAAGCAAAAGACGCTTCAAATGCAACTGCAACTGCAAATGATGGTACACCGCACGATCGCACTGGAAAAGAAGATGCAGCGAGAGTCGAGCCGGCAGGATGAGGGCAGGACAGGCGGAAGCGGTGCGACGTCGGAGCGCTCCGGTGCGCAGGGTGAGGAGGACAAAGCTGCCGTCGATAACGCAAAGCAAGCAGAGGAGGGCAAGGTGGCAATGGAGGAGAAGAAGGAGGGCAAGGACGTTGAGGAACTCGCCACGGACGAGGTGAAGCAAAGAGCCGAGAACGGGGACGCCGAAGTTGCGACGCTGCTTCAAGCGCAGATGGAGATGAGCAAGGCCCTGGAGGAGCAGCGTGCGCTCATCAGCGAGCAGATGGGCGAGGATGACGCAGACGCCGATAGAGTCCGTGCGCCGCAGGCGGGGCGGTCACAAGAAGGGTCTGGAGGGAGGTGAGCGGTCGAGAGGAAGGCGAAAGGGAGGTGAATGGTAGAAGGACGATAGCCCAGGCCATGCATAGACAAGTCGGAAGTGCGATGTACAGTACGTGCGTGCTTGGTTGAGGAAGGGCCGTGTAAATGTTCCAAAAAAACAAAACATATGTACATATATTTATTTGGGCGAAGAGTCAGACTGTTGTACCGCACGGTGCGGCATACGAGGGACGGGGAGAGGGAGGGGAGAGGATGGAGGAGATTTATTGGCAGCGCGACGGAGCGGCACATCGCAGAGCGCGCAGAACAGTGCGCGAAAATGCAAAGCGTGAAAGCGTGGACGCGAGAGATGCCTCGCGACAGAGAGAGCAGAGGGTCTCATGCCCCTCGGAAATGCGTCAGAGCTCACCGTGTACACTTGTGGCAGCAGACCATGCGGTGCGCGGCAATGCACAACGTCAGATAGGGCGTTCTACGCGCGGAATGGGCCACGCGAAAGATGCGTACATGCCCTCTACACACAGTGAGAGAACATCCGCCGAACTGCAGTGCCGCCCTCTACTACTCGGGAGTAGGAGAAAAAAAGAAAAAAAGAAAAAAAAAGGGGCAAAAGTGGGACGACGGTCTTACGAGTCACTTAGCCCGCCCGACGTTAATATGAATGGCGGGAGGGGGTCCGTATGGCCGCCAGTCGTATCACAGTTTTTACTATAGTATAACATACTGATATAACAACGAATGGATTTGGTCCTGATGAAAGACTTTTTTCTGTTTTGTACAATGCTTCCTCAAGTCATTTGAGAGCGCCTGATCTTATAACCAGATGAATCAAAGATCCAACTGTCCTTCCCGGCGAAACCACCTGACCCACCTTACAATGTTGGTGGGCTGAGGTGAAATTCTGCGCTGCCCTACGGTTCGGCTTTTTGTCAGCATGACGATGATAATATTATTTACAGTACGGGGCGTGGAGTGCAGTTGCGCTGGGAGGGACGCCTCATGCTGCGTATTGGTTCCGAACTATCACCAGTACGACAGCGTACAACAGCTTTCACACTAGGCATGTAAGGAATGCCAACAGTGATTGCACGAACAGTACTGTGCACAATCGCTGTAACTTGAGTAAAATGGAATGGTCCCTCGAGTAGAAGCAGCTCGTTGTCAGTTCTCAGTACCCAACCGCATCTGATGTGTCGTTGGCTGCCTCGCTACAGTAGTTGTCAACCGAAGATTACGAGCTGACGATTATAAACCGATGATTATAAGCCGGTGATTACGAACAGGCTTCACGAAAAAAAAGAAAAAAAAAAGAAAAAAAAAATCCCCCCCCCCCCGGCTTTGATGGCGAGTCTTGTTTCTCATCTGGTCGGTCGTTTTTGCACCACAAATCCGGCCACGAATGGCATTTCTCATCCCTACTCCAACCACCTTGCCCAATTTCAACAGCACGTGTTTAAACTCTCTCCGCTCCCTCTGTCGCCCACTTGGAAACGGACAACTCCCCCCAACCCCTATTCCTTTCAATAAAAACAAAATACTCCTGAAATACCCTGCCAGTCGGACGTGAGTCGTAATGCCGCCGTCCGCGCCTCTAATAGGCACACCAACAACTCGCATTGCGTCAGCCAAAGTGCCAGCGTGGCCAAACCCGCCCACCTGCCCCCTCAACACGCGTCGCCCATCCACTGGTCCGATATCGTATGCCCGGATATCCACCTCCTCCCTCCCATTGGTCTACACCTTGCGTCCAAACCGCTTGTCGTGTGCACCAAAAAGTGCGCCCGCATTTCCGATACTCCGTTCCGCCGGGAGCCCCACCCGGGCCGCCCCAAACCCCCGAAACGTTCGAATTGGCCACACATCAGCCCCGGAACGACCTGCCCCACCCGTGCCCCGAGGGGCATTCCGTCGCGTCCCCGTGCGCGCGCGCGAACGGCTGCGTGGCGGCGCCGCCCTGTTTTCAAAGCGTTTCTCCGGCCGCCTACCAGACCACCTCCCCCTCACCACTCC
>JAUKWC010041877.1:0-12047 GCA_032356245.1 Endocladia muricata | reverse complement strand
TTGGACTTCTTGACATCTCTGACGGTTCCAGAGACTTTCTTGACCTTCCAGTTGGCACCATACATCCGCCGACACTTGGAATCGGAGGTTACAAGGCGAGCGCGAGTATGTACTCGCGGTCCAACGATGCGACGGGGGTCGGAAGTGGGAGACATGGTTTTTGAAAATTGAGGACTCTTCGGGATATTCGATGAAATTTTCGCTTCTGCTGTCGGTCAAGTTGGACAGTTCTAGCCTGTCCGAACTGTCAACACAATGGGGCGTCGCTTGGGCAAAAAGGAGTTAAAAAAACCCGAATGATTTTATATTTCGACTTGAAAGTTGGTCTCATATGAGGCCAAATGTCCAATAGACACTAGTGTCTATTATTTCGGGCGGCCGCGTCATGTGAGGCGATACTGGTTAGACGTACAGTAAAGAGATTGTTTATTAGATATTTTCACCAACCTTTTCTAACATTGCTGGATTGCTCTTGCCTTTTTTATAAAACGCCTAATTCGGAGCATCTTTCTCCTAGCACGACCCTGTGACAAAAATGTTGAAGAGCTTCCAAACTGGTGTCGATGGGCAAAGCAGATACAGGTGAAGATGCAGTCAGAGCCTCATCATGAGAAAAAGCCAAGAGAAGTTTTTATTCAATGCCAAAGGTGCTGTTTGAAAGACGCCCTTTTCTTGCAAAGACGGGTAACTTGACTCGAAATGTGGGTGTTATTTAAAACATTGACTTCAGCAGCCTTCTGTTCGGATAAACAAACAGTACCATGCAAGCTGAGGTCTTGAGAATGTCTGGAACTATTAAAGTAAGTTGCATAAATGTTCGCCTCATACGACGCGGATCTGTCTCACGTGAGGCGGAATGTTGAATAGACACTAGAAACTCGACTAAAATACAATGGTGCACTACTGTGCAAAATGAATCCTGCGTTTGGAATTAAACCGTCTCGGAGCGTTCGTTTTCGAACGTAGAATTTGGAGGGCAGCGGATTAAGGATAAAGGAGTTCGGGGGATAAGGATAGCAGGATTAGTTTCGCTTTTAAAGGATCAGGGGTTATGGAGGATACGGATAGGTGGATTGGAGGGTACATTCGAAGTACTTGTGAAACAACCTGATTGTGCGGTCTATAATGTGATGCTGTCATCGGTCCACAAGCAGGTTCGTCGTCTTCGTACTAGTACGCTATTGTGCAAAATGAACCCTGCATTTTTAAGTCAATGGATTAGAGTTGGGGGGTTCGGGGAGTAGGGATTGAGGAAATAGAGGATTTCTAAACGATTAGGACGTGAGGGTTTAGGGGTAGGGGGGGATGGAAAGTACTTCCGAATTACTTCAGAAAACACCTGATTGTGCAGGATTAAAATTTCTGCGTTATCAGCATGCCACGAGGGTTCATTTTGCTGGTGATGGTAATGCGTACTGTCGTTGGAATGACCACCTCCAGGAATCTACACCAAAATGAATCTGATTGTACTGCATCCCCGACGAAGGGACCCAAATTCTCAATGAATCGTGTTTTAGTTGTGATATAGCGCCCATGCCCATCCTGTACAGCAATGCGAAGTAATCGAATATTGAACGTACATCATGCAAAACTGCCAATCAGGTGTGTTTTGATTCTTTTTTCTAATATGCATGTTCTTATTTGCTGCGCGTGAAAGGATCACAACGTAAACTGCAGAGTGGCCAAAGCATTTGAAAAAGTACTGGTATACAGGACAATAGGGTCCTCTCCTCACCTCTTGCGAGATAGAAAAACCAGGTGTGAAAGACTACGATTAGTCCAAGGAATTGTCATAGCTCCAGTTAAGACGGGCATAGTTAGCACAATCAGAAGTGCTCGTATAAATGACGCATTCAGACATAAGATCGTATGGCAGGTGCTTCGCACTCGCTTGGTGCAGGTTTTTGGTAGTAAGGGACACAAGCAAAGATGCAGTACTGGTGCCGCAACCAAACTGCTCCCGAGATCTTACCAGGGAAGTGTTTCAAACAGACTTTTAGGTACTCTCTCAGTTTGAGAAACACGGCAGTGCCTACAGTCCGAGGAATGGTCGTCCATTGGAAGCATAGTCGGTAGTTCCAATTGTAGATTTTGAAAATGGAATCATGCGATGCTTCCGAGGTATTCTATACCAGGCTCAGTTGTACTGCACAATACGCTACTCACAGCGTGGGATGTGTTAGAAGTGCAACCTCGGGGGAACATGGCGGGGCCCCAAACTGATTCTGGATCCTGGAGTGAGCGTACGTTACGATTGAAAGTAGGTGTCGCAGCATGGCTCAACAGGTGTCTGCCGCCAACACTCAATTTTTGTAACCTGATTCGAAAATACAATTTATTGGCAGTGTCTTGAAGTACACAGTACTGTATACATATATGGCTAGAGTAGGATCGCTCAGTGTATTGCAGCAGTGTAGTGTAGACTATAGCAATTTGACGGGCCAGTCTTGTGTATTCAAAAACAGATGAGGGGATTGTTTTTCATTTCGAATTGCAAAGCTGTACTTTTGTCACCTATCACGATAACCCACTTTCTTTAGCAGATATAGTCAACGTGTACTGAATAAAATGTGTACTACTACTGTATGCAACTACAATTTTATGCTCGTCATCTCCCACAGTGCGTTTTTGCACAGAATGTTCATCGGCACGGAAACAAACCTACGACAAGCACCAAAGCAGTGCCACTGAGTATAGTACGTGTCACAACCAAGAGTTGACTACATTAGGACCCGTACCTTTTTTTTTTATTCTTACCAGGCCCACAGCGCGGCACACATGATAAACGGAACCGCGCGGACCTGCAGTCCTCATACTCTAATCAGCGCTATCGATGAAGGCAGCCTCCTTCTTTCTGCCTTTGAGCCCCATCGCCTGAAGGTCGTCTGAAGGACGGGTGACCCGCCTAAAATGCAACATCGGGATGAGCTTGTACTACAGGGGCCTTTTTTTTGCAATCGACCACATGATCTTAAGAGACTGTAGTGAAGGTATCGAACAATGCTCGGTGGAGGTTTATGGAGTGTACTGTTATCGTTCTTGTTCGCGAAACATTACAATCATGAGCATACTCTATGAGATGCGTTTTAAGGGCACTGGCTAAGCCCCTGGGTGTTGATAATTACCGAAGTCACATTTTTTCTCGTTAAACCCAGCACGTCCGTCAGTATTCCTCATATCTTCCTTCACAGCTGATGCTCCCAGGCGCAGTTTCTGTCTTCCGCCTCTTGCTTCTTTCCCTGCTGTTCGCTCGTCTAGAAAATTCGTGGCCATGAAGGTCCACTGGTACAGTCGAAAGTGTACCGACAACACTTATTTCACCCCAATTCCACACCTGTACAATTACTCGGTGTCCCGGTGCTTCCGCGAATTTCTGCAAAGTGTGGCGCCGATACAGAACAATAGTATATTCACCGTGCATATCTGCCTATTTACCCAGGCTCGCACCCAATCCGCGCAGACGAACTCCTGGTTTGCTACCCAGGCTACGCTGAATCCAACGTACGTCGGGCGTTTAATGATACCTCCAGGCAGTTTTGCAATGAACTCGCGGCATCAATTATTGTAAACTACGTCAATACATCAAAAACCCATTCCGGACCTGTCTGTATTCGTGTCAAATCACTCTAATCGTTTACCTGCCAAAAGAGGAGCCCACTCAAGAACAGATCACACTGTGACCAGGGGAGCGTCCGGGCTCATTTCCGTACACAGCAATGTACTGTACCCCGCTTCTCAACGAATTGTACGCTGCGCAAACTCCAATAAGTTGTTTCATTCCGCTGACAGGGGGAGTATCGTTTTGCCTCCTAAGAACTGTTTCATCTAGCCATGGAATAAGCCTTCTTTTTCTCACCTATCAGCAAAAAGTGCCAGCACTTTCTGCTTTGTCACCGGTTTGGACAAGTTGGAATCCTGTGCCGCTGCTGCACGGAGATACAAGCCGGACGAAGCATTTTGTACACCGCATCAATGCAACATGCCAGACTGTACCAAAGCAAAACCAGCTCTGCCATCATAGCTGTATTGCGCACGACATACGGCCGCAATAGAATACCCTCACGTCCTCTGAAAAGTAATCCGAGAGCCAGCAACGTTTAGCTACCGCGCGTCCCCATTTAAACCACTCGCCTCTCCATGCGAACTACATGTCCTTGAACAAGTGTGATGGACTTTCTGGCAGATTTCGCTTCGAGGAAGATCGTTGGTTACCACGCTCATTCCATTGCCTGCCCCTGTATGCAAGTCCTCCGTGAAAAGTAACGCTCGTGCCTGTGTGGCGATTGCTACCTGCCGTGACTGTCGTTCGGTCTGACGTCCCTTACCTCTTTCCGCTTGCAGCACGTTTCAAAACCATACTTTTCTCGCCGCCACTGCTGGTCGGGTAATTGAAATGATTGACGCCATCGCCAACCTCGATACAACTAATGGCCACGTTGAGTCAAAGGTGCGGAGCCTACGCTCCAAGTTTGAGAAGGCGTCGAGAAACCGCGCACAGGTTGGAAACCTGCTCGATGCTCTCGGTCAAGTCGGTGAAGACCCCCGCTCGTGAAAAGTGGAATGTCAGAAACAGCAACGAGGCGTCGCTGTAAACGATATGGACATTGTACAGCGCCGTGTGAATATACGTGAGCGAAAAGCAGAAGCTGTGGAACAGAAGTTGGAGGACGCGGAATCCCTTCTGGTCGCGGACGGGTCGGGGATACAAAACCTGAAGGGGTTTCTGAACGCAAAGAGCGTGTTTGAGTTCGTAAGTGCGGCTCAGATGTTTTCGGAAGAAATGAGTACGGAAATTTTCGACATTATCAGCTGGTTGCGGATCATCCTCAAATCCACGTCCGCCAATACCGTTGCGGCAGGGACGTAATCAACGAATGTGTTGTCGCGACTGGTCGCGGGTGGGTGGGGTCTATTGTACCTTTCGCCTCATATGAAGCGGGTGTAGGGCGAATTATTATTTGTACTTAAAACTGACCGATTCCTTTGACTATTATATCATTCGAAAGGCCTTGAAGACTGCAAATATGTCAGCGGATGCTGTAAGAAGTAATGCTGTGCCAGGCAAGCAAGCACGACTATTGGACATTGAGTTTTGCCTCATATGAGGTCAACTGACCACCGAAAATGTATGTACAATATTTAATACGTATGGTGAATATGCTAGTTGTTGTACGTGGAATTTATCTCACCCCCTTCGCTGATACCAAAACAAAAGGTAGCCTACTCCGGTGCACTAAAACTCTGACTGCGCAAAAAGTTCGCTGAGTTTTTCTACAGCTCACTCTGCCAGAATAGACAACTCAAATACCTTCAAGTAGACACCAAGAACAGCGGAAGTGGACGTCTCCTTGATACTTTAATATCTCCGCGAAATTTGGCCTCATGTGAGGCAATTTGACCTCACATGAGGCCAGGTGTCCAATAGACACTAGGGTTCTCTATGGCAGAGGTGGGGTGTCGGCAAGAAATGTGTATTGTGCGGGTATGGGACTGATAGGAACCTTGAAAGCACTGTAGCGGACATATGTTCTGGTAGAACCTTGAATATTATGCCGCGCCCGAATCTGGAGCAGCTTCAGAAGATTGTTGTAGAGACTGATGCAAAGCAAGTTGCCGGCCTCATGAGAGAGGATCAAGAGGTTGGAGAGCACATTTTCAAACGCGAGATAGTGTCTCAAGCCCCATCGAATACTTCTGTTGGCCGATGATGCAAACGCGGTAGATTGCATTGATGTCGCAGAGCATACGCAACAAAGGAATGTAGCATTACTTTCGGAAGAGAACTGTAAATTAAGGGTATGCGAGTGTATATTGTCCTCTGCGCTGCTTTGGCGTCCATGGTTTCCTCCAGACCTATCTTCATGAGTAGTCGTCAGTACTTCTACTCGACTGCCCCTAATTCGTACATTTCCATGTTCATATATTATCTCTCATGACCAGGTGCTATCCATCATAAATCATCAGATAGAGTCAGAAGCTGTATTTCAACTTCGCAGTTCCCTGATTTGGATCTATTTGACATTCGACTGTACTCTCAATCCTGATTTGTCCTCCCAGTGGAAATCAGGTCCGTTCGTTGCAGTTGCCATCATTGTTTCTGCACCTCGATTCACTATCGAGTTGCTACTTCAGCATCGCTTATCGCCCTCACCGGTAGCATCGCTTTACACAACAAAAACACCCGGGCAACTAGTTCCATTGGGGCTAGAGCTGGCATTTGTTTGAACAATATTGTGAATATAAACAGCGGAATCCGTCTTGCATTCGTAACCCGAGACTTGATTCCTGCCTCCGATTGTGCCACAGAATATTTCATCAAAGGAAACAAAACGCAGCGCTCGTCTGATGCCAGCTCATCACGCCTCGAATTCATGATTTCGTGCCAGCAGTTCCCTCGTTCACGTTTGGGCTCCGGCCAACTCCTTTCGTCTACTTGCCCGTCATTCCCATGCCCACTCGCACTCTCACCCCGATTTCTTGGAGCCGCTGTCCTGTCGCGACTTCAATTCGGGTGCATCGTCTACTCCAACTATTGAAACGACCCGGTCATTCCAGCCCTCGACCAGCGAGTGCGGCGGCGTTGGCGGCTGTTATTACGGTACCTCGGACTTACTCGCGTGCTCGGCTCGATTCTCTGCAACGCCATTGCATTTGACTGGTTGAATCGCGTGCTCAGCATAAGGCAAAGACAGGTGGTGGAGTCGTCCATGTACCATCAGACACCTCTACGGCGGTCCCCAGTACGTGCACCTGTCATCCCAAGCCGGTTGTTAGCGGCTGTGGAACGGTATGGGAAATGCACCATTATAATATGGGTACTTCGATCAAGCAGCTGATATATTATCTCGCCTGCTCGCCTGAAATGACATCATAATTCGACCACTGTTGGCGCAAGTAGGTAAAATGTCGCCCAACATTACGAATTGGGTATATGGGTCACAATTGCAAAAGAAATCCATATGTTACTGGGACGGAACATAAAACTAGCGACCGTGAATATAAGCTGTGGGACACAGCACGTTCCTCATCTGGATAGCGGACTTACGCAGTGTCCGTGTGGATAGCCCACGTACCAAACTAATAGGTGGGCGCCGACGATCAACCAAGTTTCTAGTTTTGCACTTGTTCGGCCCATGGGTTCGTAGGAAACGCCCATCGGGGCATTTTGGTGACTATTTGACATCAGGTCTAGGTAGTGGATACGTCTACGTATATATTATATTTGAGGATGGTACATGGGTATGATTCGGTGAAGTGACAGGCACACCCTTCCGCACAACTGAATCCCTGCCAACCACAATAAAGCTCCTCCACTAGGCGGTGTACACAGAGTCCAACGGGCACTCAGACACTGACGGTTGTAAAATTTTGGAGGTGGCAAAAGTTTTCGATTTCTGACAGAGTATTGGACAAATAATCTGGTCTCGTAAGAAATATTTAGTTTGGAGAGGACATTGGCGGGGTTGGAAGAGATATTGTTCTGTTTGGGTCCGGCCGAAGAGAACGGTTTCAATGCTTGCCTCGTCCGCAGAAGGGCGTTGTCAGTATCACCCGCTCATCCGTGATCACGTTGTCGCGGGTGGTTACAATTTTCTTTCCTGTTCTAGAATAATGACGTCACTCAGATGCTAGATATTCGCCAGAGAACTGGTAATATTATGAAAATGTATTACGCTGACGTAATTGTTTGGATGGCGTATTGTGATCGATATTCAAACGAATGACCGGGCCAGTGTCTATCGGACATCTGGCCTCACATGGGGCCAGATTTAAAGTTGAAATATGAAATCATTAGGAATGTTTTCTTATTATTTGTGCCCGAGCGACACACCGTACGGTTGCCAGTTCGGAGAGTGTAAAGGTGTCCAACTTCGTCGACAGGAGAAGCGAGAATTGCGCCCAATATCGTGAAGGGTCCTCAATATTCCAAAACTATGTCTCCCACGTCCAACCCCCCTCACCTCGCTCACCCACAAGTTTATACGCACTTTCGCCTCGCATTCCCTGAGTCCAAGTGTCAGCAGATGTATGATGCCAAGCTGAAGGTTATGAGTGATGTCTACGCCAACTGGAAGCTTTGTAACGGTGTCAAAGTCATGTCGATGCGACTGGAAAACATGAGAATAGGAGAGAGTCTGGAAACCACTCCTGAAATCGGAATCTCAGATGCTCCTCAGAGCCCCAAGCAATCGAAAAATCAGCCCGGAAGCTCCAAATCAGGTGTTGGCATCCATCCTGTCACACTCGCGGATGGAGAAAGTCATAATGTTCCGAGAAGAGCAAGAAAGGTTGCACTTGGCCCCTTCATTGAGGCCAGTGACACAGTGCTGACTTCTGCTGAGGTTAAACTGGAAACGAGTAGATTCATTCGCACAAATACTTGGAAGGTCATCGATCCATTCAGCAAGAGTGTGTCTGAAATGTCAGACTCTGCATTATGCGCTTGGTTGACTATTTTGAGTGGATAGTCCGGCGTCATCATCTCAACTGCGAGGTTCTGTGGACATAATGAGAGTCGTAATATCGGTGTATGGAGGAAACAAGCATAAGTGGAATCTCACGAGTTGTCGAAGGTTTGGTCCTGGTCATGACATGCCTTTTCAGCAATTGTACCACTTTGTGCAGCACCATCGCGAGCAGTAAGCATTTCCCATCTGTTGGTTTTGGTGACATCATGTTTCGGACCCATTCCGAGCAGCTCTGCACGTGCATTACAAATTCTGGGGCTAAAAGTAGTACTGAGACCATGGGTCTGAAATGAGACCTGGTCAAAGGTTTCGTTGATGCAACCAGTGGTCACCCGGCTATGAGATTCATGACATCCCACCGCATTTGCCTCGAAGAGGCTACGTCGAGGTATTGAAAGCTAGGGGGAAACTGCATTCGTGATAGTATTCCTCATTATTTTCCCGTCAGTCAAAAGCCTGAATCCGAGTATAAAATTTAGTCAGCTTGCTGTGGTTTCAGCTGCTGTACGGTTTGTCTCCAGCTGATATTATCAGCAGATGAAAATGTCAATGGACCGTTTGAGAGCATCCAACACCATGGAACTTCCGTGCTTCTCAGACTGGTCGAACTGTTGTGTGGCTCTGGTAGAGTCATCTGTCCTGACTCATATTTGGCATCAGCTGAGACTGCAAATTTGCTTCTTGAGGATGGAAGAAGGCTCACCGTTGTTGCCGAGGTGACCGAGAATAAATACAATGTCGGCGACCTTTCAGAATGAAAACCAGTTCAAAAGGATTCTCACTCCACGATGGTGACGACTGATGCCGACCTTATACCGGCACATGGGTTAAATGCGATCGAAGCTACTTCAGCAACTAAGCTGGGACAACCTTGACTACCGATAGAGAATATAGTGGGAAGTCGGGAGGTCATGACGGCAGCCCTCTCCAGGAGGGCCGTGAAATGGCTGGCCCAGAAATATACGCGAATCACTACGGAACATGCTTTCAGGTTGAAAAGCACAAACTTTTTCATCGGAACGACCATGTGTTGAAGAAGAAGGCCGAGTTTAGCGACTGTGCAATTAAAGTTTGCATCCCTCTTCCGCCCATCTTTATTGTTGACTCCTGGAAGCTATAATTAGGATTCCATACGGGCAGAGAGCTCACCCTAAATGTGTTCCGCTGCCGATCGGGAGCAGGAATCGCTGGTGGTGATTTGGGTAGATCATTCTACGCTTGGAGGAGGTCTGCAGCTGAAACACCAAATGACAACAAGGACTTTGACAGTGAGTCGAAGTCTACATAGGCACCGCAAAGCGGCGACATTTATTTTCTCACGGGAATTCATCAAATAAGGCCTTCTAGTATTGCTGTTTGTCTCAGAAAAGTACCGAGAAATCGGGATATATATAATTGGAATGTTTTCAAATCGTGTGCAGTGAAGAGGACAGATGCCATCCCGAAACTGGCGCAACTTCTTTCAAACAGTATGTTCAGGAGATTCATGGTTTTGAGGGGGAGGGAAATGAGGAATCGCGTTTTAAACGTTTGAGTAATTCGAGAAGTAAAGTCTGAATCTGACGCTGCCGACCTATCCTTGTCGACATTCTAGTTGTCAGATCCAGATGTCCGGAAAACCTGAGAACAATTGTGTGGCTCCCAACAGCTCTATCAGCGTCATAGGGCTTCGTCAATTTCATTACTTCGCTATTGAATACCTCTTTGACAGACGTCGCCACATTCCGGCTTCTGCTAAAGTAGGCTCTTTGAAAGGATCCTCACAGATAACTAATTCGGAACCTATCGAGCTCTCAGGAGAGCAATTCGCGGCACAAATTCGCTCAGCGAGAGTCCAACTCGTGGATGGAAGATCTTCTGGTAGCCAGAAGACTACTGGACTAACCCGTCCTACTTGGAAACAGTTATACAAACGTTGCTCCTTGAACAAGAAACTAGCAAAACGGGGATGGTACAGGCACTACACCGTCAAGATAAAACAAAACCCGAAGTTTGACCTATTTATTGCAGTCATGATATTGGCCCCATATGAGGTCAGAGTTGATCCCTTATGACGCAAAGTGCACTACCCAAGTGACGCTGGAAAAGGTTCGATGAAGTGGTTGGGACGATTGAAATGATGGTCAGTACTATTGGTGGATTTCCTTCGGGTAAAGGTTGTACGAGCGACTACGTCTATGTTTCCGGAAGTGGATGCGGACATCCACCGGGTGCATTAGCCCAGTAAACCTTCCACCCGTACTGCACATTTTGGAATGCTATGGAATGCTCACTTCCGTGGCATTCCAAAACGTGGAGTTCGTGTAGTGCGGTGGTTTTTCGCAGGGACGCCGACTTCCAAAAAAACGACAAGTACTTCGAACTGCCGCGTCCAGTGAAAGCCCCTATCCACTATCCGCAGTTCATTTCGGAGTAAAACATCCAGCTCGTACTGCGAATCGTGCAGTAAACTGCAGTTCCGCATCTCACCTTACGTACTTCAATGTCACATGATGACCTATAGGCTGCCTCACGTGGATAATCTTACCTTGGACCCTGCATACTGGTAATTGCTTTCCAACGGATTTCGTGCCACTACATTGAAGACCGCTACACGCAATATGCGTCATCTAAGGCTCTAGGAAACTGACCATTGCGCTCGGTGATGCTCGCCTGCAATGGCTCGCGCAGAATCTTGCCGACGTTATATGGCAAGGGATGATGTGTGAAACTCGGCGCCGCTTTCTCGGAGAGTCTTGTAAACATCGTGGAACGCAAGCAAGGACTGACGTGTAATCCGCTTAAGACGTCGCAGATTGCACGAATGCTCCTGGAAGGTGTCAGTTTAGGCCGTGCCGAACATAAGACGTTTAACTGTATCGCGTGGCTCAAACGTAGTGATTCCATTCTTCGCATTGCGTCCAAGTGGTACAGACTTCTTTGTGAGTCGACCCGTCACTGGTTAACAATGCGCGCACGAATTCATACATCTGGCACTGCCTGGTATGCGCCGAAGTGTTGCCAATTGCTGCAAAAGGCTGGTCTGTGTTTCCGAAAATGGATTCGGACGTCCAGTGAGTGCGGTACAAGGTCTAGTAATACCCGACCCGGAACTGCAAAATATGTAGTAAACCACGGGTATTACTAGATCTCGTACTGCAATTATTTGGACGTCTGAGTCCAGTATTACGAGCTGATATACTACGGGCTGTAGAAGTCCTGGATATAGTTATACTACGCAGCGTACTGCAAAGTGTGGGAGTTTATTCCTAGTTTTGCTGCTCGAAAACGGCACTTTGTGCGATTCCGAACGCAGTTTTGCAGCATTCGGAACTGCGAAAAGTGCAGCTGCGCAGCGTACTTACTGAAACTAAACCAAACATTTACTACGCGCGCTGAACGTCCGGTCGCGTTCTACTACATTTTCGTACTGCTACATGAATAGCCCTTCTACGGTGTATAGGCGGATCTACGTTTTCACCATCGCGCCCCACCATCACCTGCACTCCCTCACCCTCTCCACCTCCGACAGCCCGCACTCCATGCAATGCATTGACCACCAGGCACCTCGCACTCTTGAATGACGCCTTCCATCCCACC
>JAUKWC010041866.1:0-12050 GCA_032356245.1 Endocladia muricata | reverse complement strand
CAGAGAAGAAGTGGGGTAGATGAGGTGATGGAAACGGCGAGGGGGGATTATATGGTTAGTGGGATGGGCGAAGTGGAGAGGGAAGGAGATTGCGAAAATAGGGACAGAGCGAGAGATGTAGGAGAGGGCACAAGTATTGAAGTGAGGAACAGGGGAGGGGTGGTGTCACAAGCGGGGAACCGGGCTGTTCACTATGCAGGCAGTGCCACACCAGGGGGCGGCTGGTGATTGGGCACGTCTCGACACGCGAGATAGAGACGCTACAGCCTGGCAGCTCTGGTACCTACAGCTGGCGACTCTGTATTGCAGAATAGACCTCGGTTCTGTAACTTTGAGGAACGCGTTTAGATAGGTCATGTCGGGCCGCAGAGAGGAAAGAGAGCGAGAGCGAGAGGAGGAGACAACAATCAGGCGCCATGGGGGCGGGGTAGATTCGCAAAACACAGTGCATTCATTCGGGATAGTAGCAACCAGTCGGGGAACATCTGGTGGCCCAATTGATACAGCTCGCTCCGGGTCGTTTGCGGTTAGAGAGCATGTGGCTATTCGTTGAACACGTGGACACACACAAAAAAGAAGATAGAATTGAGAAAGGCACGGTTGGCAGAAGATCGGAAAGCGCTGAGGAGACGTTTTTTCAAGCGCAGACTAAATTACAAAGGCAAATGATGGTCAGATCTATTAGTATGGGCACCCGTACGAAACAGTTTCTGGAACAGTACTCGAACACATCGGCACAAATTCTGTCACCATGCCCCGTGATTGACGAAGCACTTTCTGTGCGGAATCTCGGCACATTTTTGTACCGTCCATGTGCTGATGGCAGTGTGAAAAGGACGACTATCCCGATAGAACTCATACTCGCATGCAATAACGACCGGTTCACCACTCGTGGACAAAGGTTTGTCTCGCCCCCGTGGAATCATGTTCCTACATGTCACACACGTAATGCCCTTTTTCTCGCCATCTTAGCCAAAAGTATAGAGCTGGGGCCCGACAAGTGTCCTAACAAATATTTGGCAAAATTCTATATAGCAACTGAATACAGAGTGGCGCCCAACTTTAGGGCCTACGACACATCGTGATCGCGATCAACTAAAACTTGAGTCTGCCTATCCTTCTTCTGTGTGCGGCGGTCTGAACAGCGAGGTGCGGGGTTATGCATCACAATTCTTACACGTCTGCCAAGCACCATTCTGCTGCGAGGTCCATGTGCAAAGCGCCTGAAGATGCCAAAGCAGTTCGTAGAAAAGTAAAGCGTATCTTGGTTTTCTGCCATACCAAACATTGACTACTCGAGCTAAAAACTGACGACGACAATTCTGGACTCAGGTGTTTGCAGGGATGAGACCGAAAACAGCTGTGCGCATTCAAAACCTCCGTCCGGATTACATCTTCATATCAAAGGACGGCGTGTAACGTGTTTTCAGCTGTTCTTCTTCCTTGAGTACATTTGGGAAAATAATCAATGCTGAAGTCAAAGAGATTTCAGTTTGTTCAGTTCAGCGATCACTCGCAGCAGTACTGTAACAAGCCCATGTGCAAATGTTGTCCGATGGCCTCAATACCGGTTCAGTATTAACCCTAAATTACCAACAGTTACTTTCAAATGTAGTCCCATGACCATCACTCATGCGCGCCCTTCGCCAACTCCTTCCATTGGCTGCTTTCGGGCAGAAATGCAATTTCCTTTATCTTCACGTTGCGCACGCATTTGCTGTTAAGTATATGCGACAGAGCACATCTATACGGACGGAGCATTTTATGAGCAGTACGAGTAGAGAGTAAGAAACTTGCTTTCCTGCTTTCCAAAACATCCAGACGTATTTCATGCCGACAAATTTCATTATGACGTTCTCTTCTATTATCTCTGTAAGTTGCATCGGATCACAAAACCATCTACACGGCACTGTATTCCATTTCCATAGAAGTGCTGCATGTATGCGCAGTCACCCCATAGTCCACAAACAGCTTTTCCTAAGCTTAAATATCCGTACTCACTACCAAACGTCTCTTATCCAAACACTTCCTGGTGCAGGATGTATTTCCCGATGACTAAACAAGAGCGGAGTATACATCCAATGGTTTGGTACGGTGAATGCTGCTAACTCGACAATAGTGCATATTGTGACTGGTACAAGGACTAATATTGAATATGATGTTAATGTATGGTGTAGTCAAACACCATGGAATGCGCGAAGAGTGGTAGTCATTCTGTCGCGTAACGTAACAAAAAGGACCAAACTAAGTAGACGGATTGGCTCACAGCGGTACCTCTTCTCAGCTTGAATATATTCAAAAACTAACCTTTTCACTCTGCAGGTATGGAAGAAAGACGATGGTGAGCGATATTACGACCAAACCCAGTTTCGAAATGGGCGTTTACGTCGGTGAGAGACTTACTGTGATTGGGATACAAGAGACATGCTTAGCGACATACTTCTTACCAGTAACATTAGATACAAACACCGTCTATTACTGCCAAGTCATGGAACTAAGTGCTCGACATTGTACGATGAGATTACTTGGAAACACTAATTTCAGTTGAACCTCACACATTGGGCCCGCCCACTTAAAGCGATAATCGCATTCACGATACGTGCAATCTATTACCTCGTCTCATCTCAATTAGACAACGACCTTGAGTTCCTAACTTTAAAGCAAGGATCGACAAGGACGCACAACACTTCACCTGAAGAATGCGATTTGCGAGGTTGAGACTATGCACAGACCAATTGCAGAGCTGATCGGCCTTCCATTGAATTGCGTTCCGCTGGGAAGTGCCGGAAAGAAGATTTGTTGAGATTGTATGTAACGAAGTTTAAATTTAGTCTGGCCGACGACATCCACAGTATTGTTTTTTCACGCTGAACGAAAAGATATTATTATTGCAAATGGCACACCTCAACAAAAGACTCAAACCAGCTCTATGGTTCACTTTCTGGTCTTGGTTCACTATATTACTACAAGCCAATATGCAGCAAAGCTCGAGCTGTTATCCTGCATCAATGCGTTTACAATGCAGCCGCAGAGTGTTCGTATATCGAAGCGCTTGTCAGCATCTTGATTGAACTTCTTCTTTACTCTCTTCTGTCCATGGCTGCTCGCAGTTATGCTTCTAGAAAACTACTCGCTCGCCTCCACCATATCTAGCTTGCACAACATCTTTCGGTGCGACGCTTGACATAGCTGGAAGAGCTTGTGGCACTCAACGGCAGCTGGTTAGAGCCCTAGTGTCTATTGGACATTGAGTTTTGCCTCATATGAGGTCAACTCTGGCCTCATATGAGGCCAACTGACCGCCGAGAAGGTATGTAAAATATATAATACGTATGGTGAACATGCTAGTTGTTGTACGTGTAGTGTATCTCACCCCCTTCTATGATATCCAAACAAAGGGTAGCCGACTCTGTTGCACTACAACTCTGACTGCGCAAAACATTCGCTTATTTTTTCTACAGCTCACTCTGCCAGAATAGAGAACTTAAAGACCTTCAAGTAGATATAAAGAACAGCGGAAATGGACGTCTCCTTGATACTTTAATATCTCCGCGAAATTTGGCCTAATATGAGGCAATTTGACCTGTTATGAGGCCAGATATCCAATAGACACTAGACTCCATCTGAGAACGACGACTACGGAGTGCCTTACTTGCCGGTAAGGAAATACTGGGCTTTGCTTCTGCGAAGGGGCCAGTATCCGCAGGCTCCACGGAGGGTATATGTATAGGCGCGCTGCAAAGTATAACAGTTCATTGATCCAGCTGTACCCTGAGTTAAGAGGCGGAGCTTTTTCGGGGGATACCCTCCGTGGGTTCATGAGTGCACCTTTGTGGAACGCCTTGGAATTCTGCGAGGGACTCTTATGCTAGTATGCACTATGCTTTCGACGAGGCCGAAGTATATTCAAATGATAGAATCCCCAGAAATTGAAGGCATTCAACTTATGGAAGGAGTAGTGCGGGCATTTTGCATACCTTTGTTAGTACGCTTAATCCCCCCACTACTCTTACAAAGCAGTTGAGCACTTACACGAATCAGGATTGGAACTACAGTGATTTCCGAACAACTGTACTGTAGATCAGGACTACAGTATAGTAAATTGAAAACCGAGAAATGAAAATCGTAATGTCTGCAGCCTGAAACTATATTAGTGAATTGGTGATGGAGAATTTTGATTATGGAAAAGATTCCGAGCTAGAATTGCGAATTTGCCATGAATGCGCATTTAGGATTCAGGTACCTTTTCGATTCAGCCCAGTTCACTTGGGACGCAGATATTTTAAAGATAGTACTGAACGAAGGAGCAATTAGCGATAATGGGGGAAAAAGGGGCGAAAATATGAGGAGAGCTAAGAGCAATAATTCTTGAGCGTTTGTCTCTTTTGTTAGAAGTTTAGCCGCAGTGGTTCTTAGAAAGCCCCTGGCAACAATTTTGTACCGCGTGGCTTTTCATGCGACGGAAGAGATCATTATTCCCTCCGAATCTGTCATAACTGAACCTTTCAGACGGTTTTGTACAACTGTGGTGCGAAAATTGCGGACCGAATACGTTTACCAACCTACTATATAACATCTGTACCACCTCCCAGTTGTCACAAAGTTCAGAAGGTTCTTCGAACGTCTTGAAAGTATTGGTTTTTGAAATCGAGAGTGCCAGAACTTTGCAATGTCATGGTCCGGCTGGTTTACGGCAAAGGTAAAGACGGGCACCGTAAATAGGGAATTTATCGTGGATGTACAGCACTGGGTATGGTTCTGATTTTCTGGTGATCCCGGCTGGATGGCAGATCCAAATCTCATGGAGACTAGCATTACGTCCGCGCGACGTCGATCGAATTTTACTCTGCTCTGTCGAAACCCGCATCGTTTCCGCTCTCATTCCCCGGGGTCCTTCTCGTCCTCCACTCCTCTTACCCACTCTTCTGTGTTCTGCTCCGCTTTATACTACGCGGTGAGTCGTTTAGGTACACCCCAGCTACTCCCATTAGTTCCCGAGCAACTGTCGAGAGTTTCCGGAAGGAAATTTCCTAGGCCCCAATGTAGTCATGCTGCAGTGCGCCCATACCGAACCGCACAACACAGTAAGATCTAAACTAGCGGTCAGGTACTGACAGCTGGCGTATCGCTAGCTGTACGTCCCAGTTTTAATATTTGAAGGGTGCACACAATAGTTCTATAATCCTAGAAGTCTGGCTCGTGTCAATCGTGAGACAGTAATCGCATCTCAATCGTACACACTGCGGATTACCTGTGTACACCTGCTATTCCGACCAGCGTGTAGGCCTTACACCTCCAGACAATATATATATTTGATGTTTGTAGCACCACACAAGTCTTAGCTTGCCGCTTGTAAACCATGCTAAGCCAGTCACCGTATACTATCACCCTTGTTGGTTGAATCTGCGAGAGGAACGTACGCTCGTCTCATACCATCACTTCGTGAAGCATAAACACGAAATGCCCCCCTCCTTTTCTCTTGCACTCCTATGTGATTTCTATCCTTCAGATGATTCATTCAATATCCCTGAATCCATGGCACATTGGCTACAGAACCCAACGTATCGTAGTTATCTACTAACACATCTGCCAGTCTATTGTTTTTGACATGCTAATAGAACGCTAACTGAGACGTGCTGCCTGCTGACACATTTACGCCAATCTCTCTCATGTCTTCACTCCTGCTTATTTAGTGCGTTGTCCTTATCATCGCTCAATTCATCTCAACTGTCCGTTTCGTTCTTACATCTTTAGGTTCGAAACTTCTATCGTGCATCGCAAGGATAATGACCGGTTCCCACAGCCCCGTTTCAGAAGCAAACAATACACTCCCAGCAACCCCAAGGGTTCAAGAGTAGAGTACTTTATGGATAAGTGTCAAGAGATAGTTCAGAAACAAGAGAGAGACGCTTTTATGTGCATTCCTTAAAAGCTGGAAGCTTGTTCCCAGAAATCCCAACAACAGCAGTAAAAAATGAACATGAACGCCAAGTCGTTCCGGATAGCATTACAGGTGTGCAGTGAAGAGTGTCGCTATAAAATCATCATTCAGAGTTGATGTTAAACCGCGCAGTTCCAGCTGCAGTGCCCGGAGGCCTGCGTGACGTGGTCACTGGCGGGTTGCCGACACGGCACTTACCTCACTGTGTGGTGGTAGTGACCACGTAATCCTGCGGAAGGCAGGAACATAGTCGGTTCGGGAAGCGTGCTGTTCATACGTCTATGTGCGCAGCGCGCGGGCCCAGGTACTGGGTAAGCGTAAACAGTGGAGTAATCACACTGTCGCTGTGTGAGGGTTTTGGTTTATTACTTTCGTGGCCCGCTGGGGCATCATGTAATTTTACTTGTACCTTTGTTAGAATCAGATGGTACGTCTAGTTCGCGATAGGTTACAATACTCTTACATCTGCGCAAAGTAGTCTGGTGTTAAGCGGGGCGCGTGCCAAAAGAAACCAGGTGTGCTCTAGCTATAAATAAAATTCCTCATCACGAGGGCGGCCGCCCAAGATGAGGGGGTCCGAGAGGAGCTCGATGGCCCGTGATTTTGCCAGTGTGCGCGGATCGAGCACAGAGAGTCGCAATTTGAGGAAAGAGGACACTGGCGAGCGATTATGCAGGGCTATGGAGATTGTAGGGGGAATACTGCGAACGGAAACGTTGTGCCGGCGCGAGCGCTGTTTGGAGGCGGAGCGAGAAACAGATCTTCCATACCTTCGCCGCAGAAAGAAGTAACAAGAGGGCATTCCATTTTCAGGGTGGAATACATGGTGGAGAGCACGTTCAAATCAGAAGCGATGAGCACGGAGCAAAGTGTCACGTTAGACTTGACACTCGCTGTTATGCTTCCATTCGCCGAGACAGGCCGCATAATATTACCGGGCCACTTCGCTTTTCCTTAGCTGCGGTCATCCAGAATCAACTAATAATCAAATTGTGTGCGTTTTCGTTTTGAACTCGGTGACTTGGAAGAAAACGAGTATTTGTCGAGAATACATATTGCTGGTTGATTTCTCTAATCTGTGGACCACCCAAATACCTCTGATCATCATTTCACCGCGACTGTCCCTACCACCTTGCTTTGGATTGTTACAATGGCGATTGTAATGTCTACTAGAATTTGAGAAAATTAAGCGAATTGGGCCTGAATTGATGGAAGCGTGGCTGATCGGGGCGGCTGAGATGACACTTGATTACAATGTCAGCTTAATCGAGAGTTACGACACTTGAGATATGCTGGGAACAGCAGAGATTTGCAATTCAGCGCGATTAGTATGACTGTTGTCGATTCAGCACTATCGACAGGGCAATGGATGGGATTCTAGAGAGGGTATTTTATGACGCTGGCTACAGTAGGTAGTGTAGATGGAAAATGTTATGTTATTCATGAGTTTGGGTATCCAGTAAACAGTTTTTGTTACAGCTGTGGAGTTCGCTAGAGCGTGGTACTGGAACATGGGTATCATCCACAAGTGGCAGTTGTAATCTGCTGTAACAGGATACAGATGTATCTGCAATATAGCAGTTCAAAACCATACAAATCGTATTACCAAAGTTTTTTCTTGTAGGTTCCTGTCATGAAAACGATGCATTTAGGACGCAAACTTTGAAATAGGCACTCCGGCACGACAATGCTATAGGCGATTCGTGGGATCTGACTGGTTGTGAGATCCGACCACAGCCCTTGTAACTATTCATGGTTCAATGAGAACGCCAGGCCAATTTGGAACTGTATATTCAAGAACTCTCTCGTCTTTGCAACCAACAACAAGATTTCCTCCGCGCACGACGTCAACACTTCGAAAATCTGACCCCACCCTACTCCATACCATACTATTGTCCCTCATACGTACAATGCCAACCTGGTCTTCGGACATTACCAAGGCATGGTACTGGTCATTTGTAATGAAAACGCGTTGCCATGAAGTTGTGGCTAACCACGTTCTTACTTTTGGATCACACGCTTTCGAGTCTGGACATATCGCGTCGGAAATTAATACCTCATTTGATAGAGTGTACGACAGAGCGAAGTATTTTCCTACATGTACAACCTGACCGGGACATGAAAACGAGACAGAAGCATGCAAATTATCGTCCAAATACAGTCTCGAATACAAATGTTCCTCGTAAGTGACAGTGGCGAAATCAGTCCATCCAGGTATCACGCCTTCTATTTTTCCTGGAAATTGGTAAATTAGTTGCCATCTATCCATGTCCTTGAGCATGTTGTCCATTAGTCAAGGATGTTCGAGGTAAGCACCGGGGACAGCGTGATGCCAACGGTGTACCGCGTGAGAATACCATAGTAGCAGCGTGCAGCTTGGTACTTTACGTACATCTTTCTTTCAATAGACGGCACAATGTGATCATCGACATCGACTCTCAATCGATTCCACCGTCATATATACTTTTTGAACATACCTAAACGACATCAAGAGACAATTCCTGTCCATCAAATTCTCCAGAAAAGAACACACTCTGCCAGAAAGTCGAAGAGTAGCGGATGATTGCTTTTCTGGTAGTGTTACATCGTTTACATTTTTGTAACATCACGCTAATCCAGTCAATAGCGAAGGAAGTACTTGAATTGTGGAGGAGTTTTCCCAGGTGTCTAGTGTAAGCGTGGCTGCGAAACGCTTACCGCACACCCTCTCACAGTATACTGGAACAGGCCCTTCCTGGGTAGTAGGGCAGAAGTACGTCTCCGAGGATAGCGCATGCACCTGTGTAACAGGTAGACGTACTAAGGTGAAAAGGTGGGAGTCAGTTTTCCACAGTATAGTACCGCCGTGAGATTGTATTGCTACCTAACCTATAAGTGGGTGGTACGTCTACTGATTCTTAGGACAAACAGTACCTGAGCCTGCTGTACGCACCTGTGCAGTGGGGCAAGTGCTATTGCTCAGGGCTGTTTGTAAAATGGGATTACTCGTCCTATGGAAATGTAACTCGGCCTATGCATATGCGTCCCAAATGCACCCCCCTAATTTAGATCCTTAATTGGCTACATCAACATACAGCTTACGTTTATGATATTACAGTACACAGAAATTACTTGTTTGGTTAGTAAGATTACTGGTGGGTCAACCTCGAACTCCACCGTGAGATGCAGAGAATTGCTGCAGTACTCACCATACAAAAGACGGGAGTTCCCCGTACTCCCTGCACCATGAACAAAAGCAAACTAGCTCTGTGTTCATCTACTGCGGGTGAACGAGCGCCTCTACAAAGCGATTCCGCTGTCAATGTACAGTAACCCCTCTCAATAATCCTCAGTTTACGTCGATTAATGACTGTCAATGTACCTCTCTCAACCCCTGTTTCCAAACAATTGTGGCCGCCCAACATAAGACTTCACAGCATAATGCAGACCATGCTAACTGAGGGGGACTCAGATCATTTGCGGAATCCACCATCTTGCCAAGTGAAAAGAGCGAAATCGAGGGCGAGGAGAGCGAGAAAGGGGAGGGTGAAGCTAGCAGAAGCAAAGTAGAAGAGGTAATTTGCAGCGAGGGAAGGTGACGGTAGCGAAGACAGTAGCCCTAGTGTCTATTGGACATTTGGCCTTATATGAGGCCAACTTTCAAGTCGAAATATAAAATCATTGCGAATTTTTTTAACTTCTCCTTTTTGGGCAAGCGACGCCCCATAGGGTTGACAGTTCGGACAGGCAAGAACTGTCCAAATTCACCGATAGCAGGAGCGAGAATTCCACCTAATATCCCGAAGAGTCCTCAATTTTCAAAAACTATGTCTCCTACTTCCGACCCTCGTCGCATCGTTGTATCGCGAGTTCATACTCGCGCTTGCCTTGTAAACTCCGACTCCAAGTGTCGGTGGATGTATGGTGCCAACTGGAAGGTCAAGAAAGTGTCTGGAACCGTCAGAGATGTCAAGAAATCCAAGGTCAACGGCAGAAATGTCACTGATGTGAATGTCAGCTGAGAGCTTGCCAATGGTATCAAGGCCAAGTCACTGCGGCTGGCAAACATCAAGGCACGAGAGAGTCCTGAAAACGACGCTGAAACAGGAATCCCAATTGCTCCTCAAACCTCTGAGAAATTGGGAAATCAATCAGGCATTTCCGAATCGGGTGTTGACATCGACCTCGTCACACCCATGGATGGAGAGCGTCACGATGTCACAAAGAGCACAAGCGAAGACGGATCTGGCCCGGTCGTTGAGGTCAACGGTACAGTAGGGGCTCGTGCCAAGGCCACGCTGTCAATGAATGGCTTCATTTGTACGAAGCCTTAGAAGGTCATTGGCCCAATCAACGAGATTGTATATGAGAGCCCGTACCCTGCATCATTGACCACATTCGACTACTTCATGTGGATACTCCCGCAGCGTCACCTGAATCGCATGTTTGTGTGGACAAACAGGGAACTGGAAAACCAGTATTTCGAGACCACAAGCAAAGGTGAAATTTTACGTTTTTTCGGGATTCTGGTCCTGATGGCAAGATGCCAGTTTAGCAATCTTTTCACATTGTGGAGCACCATCACGAGCAGCAAGTATTTGACATCTGTTTGTTTTAGATACATGATGCCTCGTACCCGTTTCGAGCAGTTCGGTACCTGCATTGTATTTACTTGAGCTGGAAGCAGCGCTGAGACCATGGATCCGTGATGGAACCTGTCCAAAGGTTTCGTTGATGCAACCAGTGATCATCGGGCCACAAAGGTCAAGCTGTCGCACCGCATAGACATTGATGAGAGTATGAAGAGGTGGTATGAGCTAGGGGGGAGCTGGATTTCTATTGGCATTCGACATTATGTGTCACTCGATCGCAAGCAGGGAAGCGGGTGTGTAATTAAGTCAGCTTGTTGCGGTGTCAGTGGCATCATCATTCGTCTCGAGCTGACATTGTCAGCAGATGAAAATGTCTACCAACGGTACGAGGGCAGCTACAATCGTGGAACCTCCGTACTTCTGAGACTGGTTGAGCCGTGGTTCCACACGGACAGGGCCATCTGCGCTGACTCGTACTCCGAGTCGGTTGAGACAGCTAAAGTGCTTCTTGACAATGGCCTGAGGTTTACTGGTTTTGTCACGACAGCCAGAAAGGGTTACCTTGTTGACTAGCTCTCCGGACCGGAAATAGCTGACAAGTCTTCTCACGTCACGATGCTCACTAGTTGGTCCGACCTCATGGCTGTCATGTGGGTTGAAAGGTATAGATTCTATTTCATCTGCTCTACTGGGACAAACTCGACGGGTGACAAAATATACCGTGACAGGTGGAGGTTCAGTGACGGAAACCCTCACCTGGACAGCATTGAGATTTCCATTCCGAAAGTATGTGAGAACTATTACGGAAGATGCTCTTAGGTTGACGAGCACAACCGTTGTCGTCAGGATGACCTTCGGCTGGAAAAGAAGTTCGAGGTTAAATATTGGGCGATGAGAGTCAACACCTCTCCACTGGCCATCTGCATCGTTGACTCGTGGAAGCAGTATTCAGGATGCCGAAAGAGTAAGGCGTTGACTCCGAACGATTTCTACTGCCAACTGGCAGATGGATTAATTGATAATGGTGTTTATGGAGGTTTGCAGGCTCGTAGGAGGTCTGCAACTGAAACCCCTAATGGCAACATGGACTTTGACAGTGTGTTTGGGGTCCGTCGAACCCCCACAAAGCGCATACGTCTGTTGTCTGAAAGAACGTCATTAAATGCGGCCTATCAATCTCGCTGTTATTTCTGTAAGGACACAAAGAAATCGAAATTTATATGTTCAGGTTGTTTCCGAAATATTCGCTACGAAGTGAATATTTTCCACCCTGAAACTGGCAGGGATTGCTTCAAGCAGTATGTCCACGAGGGTCATGGTTTCGAATATGAAGGAAATGAGAAGTAGGTTTAAAATGTTTCAGTAATTTGGGAAGTAAATTCTGAATCGCATGTTCGTGAGGTACCCTGGATGATATCATAGTTGTCACTTCTAAATATGTACCAAAACTAAAAAAGATTCTATAGCGCCCAACAGTTCTATCGGCGTCATAAGACTTGCTCGATTTCGTTGCATCGCTATGGAATACCCCTTTAGAA
>JAUKWC010041855.1:0-12050 GCA_032356245.1 Endocladia muricata | reverse complement strand
CGCCACCGCCGCGTACATTCTCCCCCCCCCCCACCCCGTCTTCCCCCTCTTTCCTTGCACATCCACGTCCCCACCCGCCTTCACAAACACCGCCCCCCGCACAGCCCACACCCCGCACTGCACCGCCCCCGGCACCATCTCCCCCGTCCTCCTCCCCAGCCGCGCCGTGCCCTCCCGCCGCTCCACCGTCACATGCTCGTGCATGCGTGCCTGCGCACGCCCATCGTTGGACAAATGCGCACTGGCCATTGTCACCACGCTGTCATCGCCCGCTGCGTCGGCCAGTTGCCGCGCCAGATCCGTCAGCGCTGGGGAGTATTCGGACAGCACGTCGGTATTTGGGCCGTCGTGTAGCAGAAAGTAGGCGCCATAGTTGCGACCGCGCGCGCGGCAGCGTGAGCCATCGAAATAATAGAAGGCGGGAGAGACGGGGAGACCCGAGGAACCGGGGGGAGTGGCTGTAAAGTCGATGTCGATGCGGTCGCTGCCGAGGTTGCTGCCGCACTGCGAGGAGCGCGGGAGCAGCGGGGTGTGGGCCCCGCTCAGCAGGAACGAGTACTCGAAATGCGGCGTCTCCAACAAAGCTGCGCCGTGCGTCAGACACAGTGCCAGCAGGAGCAGCACGTGCGAAAGCATTGTTGCTTGACGATAGCGTGGGTTAGGAGTGCATGGCGAAGAGGGGAGAGTAGGCTCGGAAAAGAGGGAAAAGTGGTGAGGGCGGAGGGAAGTGGGAGTGGCAAATGGGGTACGGATGAATTGGCGCCACGGAAGCAACAAGCAGTGATGCGGGCGAGGGTGCAGATGCGCCAGGGCTGTGCAGAAAGACGGTCAATCTGGTGACGGGACGGAAAATGGGCATAGAGAGACATTGTTCGTGGTGGAGGGTGTGTATGGTGAATGGGGGATGGTTTGTGAAGCGCGGATGCAGAGGAACGAGGTGGACGAGCGACAAGTACCGGAAGGCCCCGGATTAGGGCATCTCGCAAAAGGGCGGCAGCAAGGCCCGCGAGGCTGTGGTGCGAGAGATTGGCCTAGCTGGGTCTGTCCAGGAGTGCAGTTGAACAAAGGTTACAAAGACGAAAGCCCCTTCAAGGGTTTGTGTGAGTACTGTTACGACTCATCCTGTAGCATTCACGAGCACAGGCAAAGATATAATCTGCTGCAGAGTCCAGTAAGAGAGGGAGGGGGGTTAGTGACGGGGTGGGTGGGGGCGGGGGCGGGCCACATCTTAGGGGAGAGGAGGAGCTTGAGAGTGACAAAGCGGGCCTGCCAATAGGAGCTGGCGAGAGCGGAGTGGAGGAATGATGGCAGATCCTGCTTGGGACGATTCGTTATTGGCGCTTTTGCAATTTTGCATTGGGGTGTGATTTGCAGGTGGCGTTGTGCCTCACTCGCGTGGCCAGCAACATCACTGTGGCACCCTCATAGCTCTTCGCCGTGAGGACAGGTGCGTTTCCTGGTTGTCGCTGACAAGCGCTGTGGCCGTGGAGACAGGCAAAAGGATGGGGGGGAGAGAGTAGTGGGCGTGGTATTGGAAGAATGAAGGTTGCCATGCGCGGATTCCTGCACACCTCTGTGTGGATGTTGTTTCCGTTGCGAACAGGTTTCTACGGCCACGTCGAAGGACGACTCAGGGGCAGGTGGAGAGCTCGTCTGGCGTCAAATTGGCGCAGCTGTGCACAATTGCAATATCACATGCGTACATGCAGCATGAGGCGTTGGAGTCACGTGATGGCATCCATACTGACATTGGAGAAGCTCGTGAACAAGTAAGAACACTGTGCCTACCGCAGCCGTCTTGGTGATATATGTACAGCAACAACAAGGCCCCGTGGCTTACTGTGGCCATCGTGCAGTCTGTCGCTTCACTGCAAACTGTTGGATAGTGCAGTTTAACTGGAGCCTATGTCCAAATAGGACGTTGCACGAATTCTTAGATGTACGGCCTCGGTCATTGGCACACTGTACAATGTATACCTGTGAGTTCTTCTATCCTGACTTACAAACGATGCCAGGCATAAACCCAAATGACAATGGCTGTTCTCGTCTGTTCCTATTTGTCCCAATTCACACTTCCACACCACAGAAAGAATCTTCATGGTCAGTGAGAAGTCGAACATCTCAAATGCAGATGCGTGGCACAATGGCACGATTGGATTGATTGTTCCATTCTCTCCCTTCCTGGGGCAACAACAGTTTGCGCTGGGAAGGGAGAGAATGGAACAGCAGTGCTGCCTCCTTCAATTCCATCATTCTGATTGTTATTTCTCGCACGAGTTTAGGAAAGATGCGTGCGCACTGCACCTTCTTGTGCCCCAGGCTCCCTTTCACGTAAGAGTATCAAGACTTGCTCAAACCAAACTCCTCAGAGACACCGAATCCTAATCGCTTACAGAGTGCAAGGGACTTTTTCCAAATCGCAACAACCGGGGTTGAGGGCGGTGGGTGGGATACGGCAACCAATATTCTCACTGATGGAGAGGTCTGTTCGGAAGAGTAGACGAAACAGAGCTACTCATGAAGGCACGCAAAAAGAAGGGTTGCAGAAAGCCAATGTTGAAGCCCCTCCCCGTGCTCTTAATTGTGAGTGAAATCGCCAATGCTATATTTCGCAACGTCTCACATTTTGTGAACCGTTGAGTGGCTTCCATATTCGAAACTAAAAGAGTTTCTGCAATTGTCCTCAGCGATGTTGCTGATGAAAGATGCAGGTACACAAAGGTATGAGTATTCCTTGCAGCTATACTCATCCCTGTCCACTGCACGGAAGCTTACCACCGAAGATATTAATAAGCAGTGCGATTACATGCTATAAGCAATTACTGCAAGATTCAGCCACGAGAGCGAAGCGCAGTACTGTACCGCCTTACAAGACGACGTCAGCCCACTCTCTGCATCACTTTCCTCACCCTTTACATTTACACGCATAACGATCATCGCATTCAAGTCAAAAGCGGAACAAACTAAACAGCATAAATCTATCTTGAAAAGCAAGAGGATTTATGCGTGATTTCAGACATCTGAACAAGGTTTCTAGCTAGCTTAATGACTGCTACGATGGCAATAACATTTCATGTGAACAGCATTTACTGTACCTATTCGGAGGAAGTGTGGTAGTCATTTCGTCGAACATCTCACTTTCCGGCAATTATCGTCGCAACTGCATTGCAGAATTCTGTTACGTTGCACAAATAGTACAGATATAACAGAATTCCCAGGCTAAGCCCCGCATTTAAAATCTAGTTTTCGAAGTCATGTGACTCGTGAATCGTACCTAAAAACAGAATGGAACGCATCGTCAAAGGGGTGCTCGTGTGAAGTACAGTGTTTTGATAACGATTTTAGTGTAGCTGTGTGGAGGTGTTCTCAAGGTACTGTAGCCTCCATGATTTGGAATGCAATAATTTCTTGCTGAAGGTCAGATTTCTTTATATGTATGTTGAGTAGTCCCTGTGCCACTACGCACTCTCGCATTCCGCAATGATGAAAATGATAAGACCAATTCAGTAATTTTCAATGAGCTACACTCATCTTTATTGTATTTGTGTCAGTTCGTACAGTAATGAGACTAATCTTCGTCCATTTTAGTCCTCAGCAAGTTTTGAATCATATTTATGAAAAGTACAAGAGGAGCGAATACAAATTTTCCGGATCCGCCTTAATACTGTATTTCGGTTCAAGCCCTAGCTGGCGTCTATTATACCGGGCACCTGCGTATAGTACTGTATGAGGGGGGATTGTATAAATTGCAGTAACAGTAAGTTTATTGCGTATTTTCACCCATATTTTGTAACTTTGCTGGACTGGCCTTGCGGATTTCTAAAAACGCTCCATTCGCAGCATCTTTCCTCAAGCGCAGCTCTGGAACAGACTTTTTATAAAGCTCCCGAACTGGTGTCGATGGCTGAGGGAGACAGAGATGAAGGTGTAGTCAGGTCGTCACTATGAGAAGAATTCAAAAAAAGGGTCTATTCTTGCCGAAACGAGGCTATTGCAACGAAGCCCTTCTTCTGCATAGACAGTTGGCTTTACTCGAAATATTAATATTCTCCCAAACTTTGACTTCGCTAGCCCTCTACTCGGACAAACAAACAAACTGGTGCAAGCTGAGGGCTCAGGGATGTCTATAACTATAAAAGTTAAGTGATATAAGTTTCCACCTCATGTGAGGCGGATCTGCGGCACTCAACTCTGGCATTTGTATTCGTCCTTCCCAGCTTTGATTTACGCAGGCAACCCTTGTCTTTTTACCTCAGATTCCACTAATATTTAACTGAAATGGAGCGCAGGTCTAAACTAATTAGTCTAGAAATGACTCTACAAAGCAGTACGCCTTCCCCGGAAATTGCGGCAAGTTCCTGCATCTCTACTGAAAAATCTTGTCAGCAGGCATCATGCGTATTCTCACACTCCAGGTTTTGACATACAAAATGGTACCACAGTTCAACACACCGTTAGTAGGCTCCAGACAAAGCGAACCATCGATCAACAGGTCTCCCTATGTTTGCAGTCCCATGGATTTGGGACGCTGTTCCAATTTGAGCGAGATGAGATCGTTGCCCTACCTAAAATTCTTCAGTATGGCTGTCAGATTAGTTCATGTGGTTTGAGGCATTTAAAAGGCCTATCCTGCCAACAGTGAGAGTACGATAGACACCTAGGGCAGGTCCCGCATATTTTACGAGCCCGGCAGATGTAGATTGGATAGCAACATATTCATGCCGTGGGCGCATGTCCGTTTCGCAATGACCGCAATTTGCTTTTGAAACGACTTTGAAATTGCATTTGTTCGGGTTATCTATGCATGTGATCGGCAAACCTACGTGGGATTTCGGACAGATGACATGAATCAATATATTTCTTTAATCAGTTGCTTTGTCTTCAGTGTTTAGACGTTCCGCTCTCTACCTGCTGTAATTCCTACAGTCACAGCCCGCGCTGCGTCTTGCTGTCTCCTAGCCCGCAGCAAGTTCGACACAGATCTCAGAATAATTTCGTACAGGCAGGCATTCTGTCTGAAGTTGTTTCTGAGATCTACAGAAAGGAGGGCAGAAAGAAAGCGACATGGTTGCCTGACGCTGGCCAAGAGAACATATACTTAGGAGAAGAAAACATACCCAAATCAGGATACGTGCTTCTACGACCAGCCCTGATCCACAATAATTTTCCGCCAGAAAACATTTACGCTGTCTAGGTCAAAATGGTGCCATTCTAAATTGGGTTTTAAGTACAGATTGGTACAATAAAAGTTTTAAAGGGTACGGGGCAATATCATTCGCTGAGAGTGAGGACTATTCGTCCACGCTTAGAAACCGAGTACTGTAATGCAATCTAGGGGCACGTGTGTCTCTCTGCCCTAAACATTTCCGGGTCTAGCCCGATTTCCCAATACATTCACAAAAAAAGCCTTTGCTACAACACCAACTACAATGATGATCTTTAGCAGTTCATTTTTGGCCCTTTCGGATCTAATTTTGGAACTGGGCCATTGTCGCAAGCCCCCTTTGAAATATGTAACAGGTATGACGTTTCTGTAAGCTCGAAAAAAGACGTAATACATTCCATGAGCAATGCGCCAGGTTCAGAGTGCAATCCCGAAGCCTCGCGTAGCAACTCATACTCACAAGGGGGAAGCAATTCAGGGCACACAGAATGGGGCTTTGAAAATAACCTATAAGTTTTTGAATATTCAAGGGTTCCTATAGAAGCTTGTGCAGCACTGCCGAATGCGCGTACTGGCACCATCAAACTGTTTGAAAATTCAAACACATCCTCGTCCCTCCAATTCTCCTTAGTACGACATCCTCCCTGATGCACATCCATCACATTCGCAGCTGTGGTTACCTTGCCCCGTCGCAACGCGGAACTGTGTAACCTCGTCCAAATCCTTCTTTTTGCTGTGCTAAGCTATTCCATACTTTTTCTCACACATCTGAGTTTCTCGTTCTGCCCGATATTCGTTTCCTTTCTTGCTTCAAGCCGCCAATACTGACGTTTCGGTCTTTGAAGCTTGAAGAAGTGTGCTAGTGCAGCAGCACTGGGGGTTCCGATTCTATCCGTTCTTTTGAGTGTGAGAGCAAATCCACGTGTAGCGAAGCTTACCTCACCATGCAGGGTTAGAGGAGGACACAACAGTACTGCCAACCTTCGCCTGCTTCGTTCCACATTCACCGTCTGCGTACGGCTTCTTGCGCGCCCGCTCTACGAATCAAGTGACGTTCCGTGCCCATTTCCCAGGGACTTTTCTCAACACATTTATTGCCGTAATCTCATCTTGATTCGAAGCATCTCGTTCCGCCTAGTCACCAACCGCACACATTCGCTGTCCTTTCCTCGCGTGCGAGGATGGAAAGGCAACATAGCGCTCAAGAACTGCCTACAGATTCGATTCCGGAGCGCGACAACACCTCGCTTGACGACCAAAGCAACCATGCAGCTCCGCCGTTTCCTCCTGATCATATCCCGCAGCATTTTGAGATTGGGATCAACCAGACGAATATGACCCCTGCAGCCACTTCCATGCCCATGGCAACAAATGCCCCTGGTGCGTACAGTACACTGCCAATGCCGGTCAGTTCCGGATTCATGTTCATGAACGATGACGTATATGCCAAGGAGGAATCAGCGATCTTTGGGAATGCGCACGGGGATGCGTCCAGAGACGAAGAAAATCTCATAGTTTCGCCGTCAAAGTTTTTGCAGCAGTCGTCACAGATGCGCATTCCACCGCAGCAATTGATGTCGCATACCCTCCAGCAGCAATTCGTACAAGGGGCTGGATACCCTGGAACCTTCGCCCAACAGACCCAACAACATGGTCACCTCTCCCATCAACAACAGTCGGAGCAGCACGCACCAAATGCTCCTACGCTGTCGTCACAACAACAGGCGTATAACGAGCATATCCTTGCGGTGCGACGCATGACTGCGCAACAGCAAGAGCAACACTTTCCCACTTCTTCCTCATCAACAGCGCTTCCAGTGCCCATCTTACCGAATCAATCGAATGCCTCTGGAGCAGAGTCGCAACGATCTCACGGCCGCAAACCGCGTCCTCCCAAATCGCGAGGAAAACCTATGCAAAAAGTGTCGACAGCAGAGGCAGTGCGGCTTGTGGCGCAGATGGATCGTCCTCCGACGCGGCGATCATCCAAAGGAGGATGGACCCGTACTGAAGACGACATGCTACGAGTGGTTGTCATGGAACATAATGAGAAGAACTGGAAAAACATTGCTAAATCACTCAACTCCTCATTTCCAGGCAGTAGCCGCAACGATGTTCAATGTTTGCATCGCTGGCAAAAAGTGTTACAACCAGGACTAAAGAAGGGTCCATGGACGCAGTACGAAGACGACACAATAACTAGGCTTGTGGGCGAGCTTGGTGCCAACAAATGGAGTCTGATAGCAAAGCAACTACCTGGTCGGATCGGAAAGCAGTGTCGAGAGAGGTGGTTCAATCACCTCAACCCTGATATCAAAAAGGATCCCTGGACCGACGCTGAGGAAGACATACTCAGGAACGCCCACACTAAAATTGGGAATAAGTGGGCGTTGATTGCAAAATTCTTGCCCGGTCGAACAGACAACGCGATTAAGAATCATTACAACGCCACTCAACGCCGAGCCGCGACAAAGAAACAAGGTCGCAAAGTGAAGCTAAAAGCTTCATCATCTAGTACCCCAGTAAATTCAGAAAACAACAGTGTCATGTCAAACGAAGCAAGTCAAGCAAGATCAGGACAGACTCCGCAAACACAGCAAAACATAAGACCTGGGAAGTTGGCTCCACGTCCATCTGCGTCCGGAACCCGCGTGACATTCGCAAGTGGACCTGCCGAGACAGTGCAAACAGTGAAGACTGAAAGTTACTATCCGAGTAAGTTCGGCCAGAAGTTGAGTCGGGCTCCAGAGACTCTACACAGTTCCCATCTGGGATCTGTGTTCAGTGACATCACGAACACTACCAAGGCTTCGCTTGATCCGGCATCGCTAGCGAGTGCGAAGAAGAGACTACTTTCGCCGTCCTGCAAGGCGAAGGACGCTGCAAAAAAGTCGAAGGCTTGTCGGGAGACAGAGTTTGCCTCGGACACTAGAATATCCTGTAGAACAATTGCGAAGCTTTCGATGCCAGACGAAGAACACGAACTCGACGAGAATGGGACAAAGTCTGGCAGTGACCCCACTGAGGTTCCTACGAACGAGGAAAATGTTGAGAACGACTCTGGGGGGGTCTATATGACAGCGGGCAGCCGAGATCATGCTGCTAACACGGATAAATCGCGACGGTGTTCAGCAATACCCAATGACCCGGCAAATCAAGTATCCTCCAACGTCAAAAACACAGAACAAATTGACTTTGAGTTTCGGGCACGAAAATTCGAGGAGCAAGATGATTCTGACGAAAGCGGAGAAATCAGACATGAGAAAGAAAGTAGCGGCCGACTGCAGGACGATGGAAGACTACCCAAAATGTATAGTGGGGGGTCTATACCGGGGTCTGACATGAAGATGGGGCCTCTTGATGATGATGATGACGTTCATGCTATGCTACATGGCAGTGACTTTGCGCCGGGCATTCTCAGCTCTGCTGACCACAACAAACTGTCGTCTCCTGCGCCAAAAGTATCTCGCCAGCTGTTGCCATTTGCGACACCGCCTAGAGACACATTCGGTTCGAGTTTCCGTGAGCAACTGACTAATGCAGGCGAGAGTCCATCAGGCAACTTTTTAACAAGGCCAGTACCTGCGGACCCTGGAATGTTTGGTATCACACCACTTGGCAAGTCTCCTGCTTCGCTGTTCCTAAATGCGTCACCAAACCATGGTGGTTCTCTGTTGAACAGCGGACTAAGCAATAGACACGGCAGCCTCTTCACCCCAGGAAGTCTGTTTGGATCTACTCCGAATGGTCGGCGTGGCATATTGGGCGGACCCCTTCCATCACCATTTGAGACGAACCTGAACAGCACGCTGAACGGGGCAACTCCCACAAAAGGGCTGCATAGTAACCGAGACATTCTACCACCCATGTTTTCCTCCCCGCCAACAGCGCTCCGTTCCAAAAAGCTGTCGAGTTCTATTGAGCGGAGAGAAAGCACTGAAACCAGAGACACGAAATTTGTCGCTCGTAATCTGGAAGACTCGGACCTTAAATTCCGCGGCCTCGGTCTTACACCATATGCAAGTAGCAGTGGAAGAGGTGGCGATGACGGTTTTCCCTCTATTACCCCTTTAAAGTCGCCGGCAACACCAAGGCAATTATTGTGGACGACGCCACAACAACCCCCCAGGGGTAGTGCAAGTGTTGGGCGTGACGGGAGCTTCTATCGGGGAAGTTTGCAAAACATGGACCCCCATAACTCGATTGATCAGTTTCTGGCCCCTACCCCTGATACAGCTCGTAAATAGGACATTACCATAATTTTGGGTTGCTTTCTTCTGGGATAGGAAGTAGACGGTCTTGTGTATAAAGAATCCGAAAAAGTGAGTCAGATTAGTTGACAAGTCGATTCTCATGCGCCAATGCTCGCTGATGCTTTTGAGCGTATCCCTCGCCATTTGCTACATGGTTAAATCCACTGACCGTGCTGCCATTTAGGAAAACACATGCATATGCTTTTTTTATGTTGCTCCGTTTCATGAATTGGTATTCACATCAAAGAGTTAGTTTATAAATACCCTTATCATCCATCAAAAGACCTTTTCCCCTGTCCCAAACAAATTGAAGACAACTGTCCCTAACAGATAAAAGCCAATGGCAATTCCGAAGACGAGATTCCACGAGCCTGTCGTATCCAGAATGTACCCGGTCAACGCGACTCCGACAATACCGGGAATAGCTGCCCCCGTATTGCTACATGACAGTGCATGGAAAGTGTCATAAATAGAGACATGTCGTTGTTGTTAGCGGTGTTGGATCCTACGAGCAGAAAAGGTGAAATAGGGATGCGGTCGACATACCTGATACCTAAAAGGATGCCTGAATACGCGGGACCAATATCTTGATGGTTTGAGTAGACGCCGCTCTGGGAAAAGGAACCGAGCGCTAGTGCAGACGTCATGTACGCCACTGCTAGAGCTGGGTTTGCTGTTGATGCCACGAGACCCAAAAACAAGGCGGGACCGAGGAATCCAATGGTCTGCATGGTCTTTCGCACAGTTGTAATCGGGATATTGCGGGCTAGCATGTTGTCGGCAATGAGGCCGCCAGCATTTGCGGAAATAAACATGGCGAGCCAGGGCAAAATTGAAAGAAACGACGAGGCGGCAAGATCAAAGCCGAGCTGCTGGTTGAAGTAGGTCGGCAGCCATATGAGAAGCACAAAATATCCTATAAGGGACGAAAATATGAAGCACAATCAAAAACACGAGAGGTGCAACGTCATGCGGTGACCAGGATGAACGCAAACATTAGAACCCTTTCGGACGGTGCACGCAGCGCGAATGCAAAAACGGTCTGGGCAAGCTGCAAAGGCAGCAACGTACCCCAAGTTGCACAAAAATGGGCCACTATGATCGCCCATGTGGCCTTCTTGCTCACTAAACGTCTCCACGGAATGGCATCCCCGTCTTCTCCTCCCACCTCTTTCTTCGGCACGTTGGCCTCAATAAACGTGCGTTCCTTCTCGGACAGGGTCACCGACTGTTCCGGAGAGGAGGCCGAAAACGCTTGCCACGCGGCCCACCAAAAAAAGCCCAACGTGCCGAAAATGTAAAACACGCTCTGCCATCCAAATGACACAATAAACGTTGGACACAACCACAGCCCCACCACCGAACCCAAGTACATGCCACTGTACGTGAGCGACAGCGAGCGCGAGCGCTCTCTCTCCGGCACCCACTTGGAGATGATGTTATTCATGGCCGGCATTGCGACGCCCTCTCCCACACCCAACATGGCGCGCGCCAACAGTAAGACACCAATATTGGTGGACGCCGCCGCAGGCGTCACCAGCGTCATCGCCGACCATATTACCACGCCCGCCGCCAGCACCTGTTTGCCGCCATACTTGTCCGCCAGATAGCCCCCCGGAATTTGTGTAAGGACGTAGCCCCAGAAGAAGGCCGACTGAATTATGCCCACGGTGGTCTGCGTCCAGCCGTAGTACTGGGCCATGGGTAGAATAGCAACGGATATGTTGATACGGTCGCAGTTGCAAATGACAAAGGAAACAAAACACAGGAAGACGACGCGAAAACGTTCTGGCCAATTGAGAGGATTGAGAAAGCGCACGGCGCTGCCGACGGAGGAAGAAGCGTCTGGCGAGTAGGGGCCATCGGCGTCGGAGGAGGAAGGTTCATCCAAGGCAGCAGTCCAGCGGGGAAGAGGGTGCACCTGGTGGCACCGAGGCCGGCGCAACACAGAATGGCGGGTGAACAGCATGCGTGGGCGCGTGTTGTTGTCGACGGAGGCGACTTGGGAGGGGCGAAACGATAGTGGGGGCACGACGGAAAACGCCATGCGCGCGGAAATAGGCGTTGAGGGCAGTGTGCTCTCTTTCGTTTCGAGAGACATAGCGGCAAAAGGCGCGAAACAAAAAAAAAACAAAGGGGGGTAGGGGGAGAGGGGGACTGACAAACGGCCTCACGGTCGGGCCAGCTGCGGACAGAGAGTAAGTATGTAGAGGGGGGGGGAGGGAGATGCGGGTAGCGGAAAAAGAAGAGGACGATAGCCCAGGTTTCTCCAACCAACAAACTGTGATGCCAAACCATGCGATCGCGCCCCCCCCTCCCCCTCGTTCCGTAACACGTGTACCACTGCCTCATCCTTTTTGAGCTCGCCATTCTTTCGGCGTGTCTCATATACAGTACAACCTCAGATACTCCTACTCATAGAGATCAACTTCGTTGGGCCCCCTCCCCCCCGTACAGTACAGTGCAGTGCAGTGCAGGTGCAGTGCAGTGCAGTGCAGTACCGTACCGTACAAAGTCAACTCCCCCTCGTGAAGCCGATTGAATACAAACCAACTTCCTTTCTTTCCGTCTCCCTCCCTCCCTCCCCGCCCCGCCACCTCAACCGCCCCGCCTCCCTCACCATGCCCCCTCTA
>JAUKWC010041844.1:0-12051 GCA_032356245.1 Endocladia muricata | reverse complement strand
CGCCCACCATCCATTCCAGTTTGCACACCCCACCCCACCATCACCGGCACTCCCTCATCCTCCCCACCTCCAACAGCCCACACTCCTCACATCGCATCGCACAACACACGCCCCGGAACCGATCAACAACGCCTCCCATCCCGCCTCGCCTTGCTCCCACTTTGTACACCACACTCCACCACCTCCAGCACTCCCTCACCCGCTCCACCTCCGACATACCGCACTCCCCGCATCGTGTCGCACACCACACGTCCCGCCGCTGTTCAACGACGCCGCCTTCCCGCTTGCCTTCCTCTTCACTTTGCATATCGCACTCCAGCACCAGCTGCACTCCCTCATCCTCTTCAACTCCAACAATCCGCATTCCACGCGTCGCACCGCACCGCACCCCCAACAGGCCGCACCTCCCGCATTGCGTCGCACACCACACGTCTCGCCACCCCTCAACGACGCCTCCCATTCCGCGCAATCCCTTCGCGCCCTTGCGAGTATCGTTCGGAATACGCGTTGCATACCTGTACACCTCGTCGCACCAAGAAGAGAAACCGTCGCTCGATACTTCCTGTTGACGGCACGGTACCTTTGCAAAATTATGAAGAGGTGGGGTCCCGCATCGCTGCGGTTTAAAGTAGGGCCTGTGACAGATTCTTTCGTTCCATAGTTGCGCCGCCGTGCCTTCAAAATATCCTAGATGGAAATACCCTAGACCGTACGAAATCGTGATAATCTTTCAATAAAGGATATTACAGTATCAATGCTTTTCGATTCCCATTCCTCGTTGCAGTAACTGTCAGCGAATGCATGATGTTCCCTTGTCGGCACAGCTGACAACGTGTGTGTTTGTCGGATCGCTGGCCCCGTCTTCCACCTTGACAACTACCGCGTGCACGAGACCTGCACTAAGTGTGGTGAACGCGGGAATGCTCACAAGCAGACCTACCACCTTGTATTTACTGACAACAGGAAGACAGCTCCACCTATGCAAAACGTCCTATCTTGCCGTTCTCCCACTCCTCTCGCCGACCTTTCTCCTTGCAGCTATCTTTGCCAGCCCTCACTATGCGCAGCAAATTTCAGCACTGCGTCTACTCGCCTTCTGACGCGTACTCCGTTTCCAAACACGAGCAACAGGGTCACTTCCGAACATAGCGAACGCCCGAGCTCGTCCCGTCTCTTCCGCAAGGCCCACCCGCTCCAAAACCGCCTGTCCACTACAATGACAACGTTTCTGATGAGGCTGTGGCGCCTCTGCTTCGCATGCTTCCATTCCTGTGTCATTCTGATGCAGAACCGACCACTAGTAAGGGCGACCTCTTCAAACAATCCATCGCAGTTTCTCTTGCCGTTGTAGAAAGGACTACTGGCCCGCGCACGGCTGACGAGATCATCCGTATCCTCAGGGATCCCGAATTATCTTTTGGGCGCTCTGGAGACCGCATTTGCACCGTTCAAGAGTGTCCCTCCCTAACACTCGCTGGTGTCGGGAAGCAGCCTCACCATCAGGGCCTCGTCGCAACTCGTGTGTCGGACCACGGCGGTACGTCCTTCGAAACTGCGTACTTCCAGGACCTTGTCGAGATCCTGCGAAAGTAAGTAGTGCAATGTAACAGAGAGTCTTGCTACTTCCGCCCTTATGGTGACCTCCTGCACAGCGACAAGCATCTCTTCGCGCATTGCCTGCAGACTGATGGGCACTGACGAGTTCGTCCAGACCGCAAGGAAGAAGTCGTGGGTAGCGAGCTCAAGGGTGTCACCTGGGACTCCGAGACGTCTGGGACCCACTCGTTTGTAGGTTGCATTCATATTTTTACCGACAAATCCGCCACTACACTTCAGAACAGCGCCCTCGTTGCCTATCCTGTGCATCTCACTCTCCTTGAACTCACTTCCCCTTACCGCCGACGCTATATAATGTCCTACCAGACCGTTGTTGGCTATCTTCCTGTCCAGCTCTTCCCCACCGTGGACCACAGAGCCTTTGACGTCCTTCCACATTCCTCGACTACTCGCGCACCAGACACCGAAAACCCCATATTACACTCCGCCTTGCCTTCCCTGCTATCGCCTCTGTAGGAAAACGCTCTTGAAGGACTAACACGCTCAGATGCCTACCATCGTCTCCGAAAATGTCACCTAGTCCTCACCAGCTATTGTTGCGTCATACCAGAGGCGAAGGACATCATCGGCACTCGATCAGGCATAAAAGAAGCCAACTCTGCCCCCGTCGCGAAGTACCTTCAGATCCCCGCAGTTCGTCCGCCTCCTTCCCGACGAGCACCTGGTAATCACCATCCATCTTCGCAGAAAAACGGCCGATCTCGAGGCCAACGTCGCTGCTCATGCACTGCTGGGCAGGTCGGCTCAGGCACAAGCTGCCACCGCACAGGCGCAACAAACCCTCGCCACCTACTCTCTGCGGAGGTTGCCATCCTTTCTGGAAACATGCCGCCCGCTTCCGTCGAATTCTCGTCTCGACATGAACTTCAATCTTGGTTGCCAACTAGTACACACCTTCCATCTCGGCATCTCGAAGCCAATTAATACCTGCACATGTCTTAGGCTCGACTCCCCCATCCTATTCCCTGGGCAAGCTTCCGCCGGCAACAGTCGGAAGCAGTTCAGAGCCATCCGCACTGCTTTCCTTCGCAGAATCACCGCAGTTCTGGCTGCAGTTCAGAGGGACTTGTACGTTCCAGGCCCACCCGTTGACCTATCCGCCTCGAGAAAAGGCAGTCGCCTAAATAGACTCTACACGAATGAACGAGTTCGCTGGAAGCGGGAGGCCAAACACTACAAGTCCGCTGACATGGTCTTTCCAATTATCGCAGGAATCAAAGACCGTTCCTGTCATTAAGTTGACTCCGCACCTCTCGCATCTATTTGCGCTCAGTACTCAGACATTCTAATCCTCAACTCGAGACAGGGGCTGGAGAAATACTGGTGCATCGCTGAGGTTCAGAACGTAGAGGACCATCTCAATAAGTTTGAAGCCTCCATACTCCACACCTTTTGGGATCACCACCGGACCAGGCTCAAGACCCTCAAGTTTCATCTCCTCACCGATCTTGCAGATTACATCCGCAACTTTGGAGGCCTACAACATCTAGATGGCGGTGTCCATGACCACGGCCACACTTCATTCAAGGAAGATTACCGCCGCACCTCGACGCGAAGGGCAACATCCATGGACGAAACCGTCCGCCAAATCCGGCATTCCAAAAACCTTGCTGCCGTTCTATCTCAAATCGTTTCCGTCTAATAATTGGGTCGCCTCACAACCCCGCATATGAATCCAAACGACGGGCACGGGGCGCGTCTCGTCAGGGAAGTCTTCAGAATGTACCTCCCCGAACTCGCCCACTTCAGAACCCTCGCCATGGTGCCTCTCGGAAACGAAGAAGGCCGCCTCATTGCTGCGCTGCTCCAATCACTACGCGGAGAAGTTTTCAACATCTCCATCAATCGTTTCGTCCGGCTTGGTGACCAGGGACCCACTGTGCTGCTGGACCTGATCCGCACTGAGCTTCTCCGGCAACAATCGGTCCTCACATGTAACACTCTCCGAATTACTATTGTCCAAAGCGGATCCATTCTCGGCGGCTTCTGTTTTTCCGTCAATGACTATGATCCCGACCTGAGTGTCATTCGACTCGACCCAATGCCGCAACGCGTCCTTCAGGACGTTTATGCAGATAGTAGCTTCGGCCCGACGAGACGGCAGCGACTCAGCTTTGTGGTCCTGGCCGCTGACGACGAAGACCACACAGGCACTGTATGGGTGACCTATCTCCTGTCTTTCTTCCGTATACATGCCCGAGAGTCACTGCAACCTACCGCGTATGCCTTCGTTCGGTTCATGGGGTGTACTGCACCGATCGGCGCAGTTGACGACACTCTGCGATGCGTTTGCTTGCGGTGGTCTACACAAGAGAATGGAAATCGCACAGCCAATACCATCTCGATACCAGAGAAGCAGCCGCAAGGGCGTCAGGCTCCTGCTGCTCTCTGGTTTGGCCTGTGGAAGGACTCTGCTATTATTGGGACAGCTCACGCGGTGCGGTCAAATTTCCACACACCCCTTTCACTCCTCAGGTCCATTGGCTCTACCATCACGTCGCAATAAACAGTTTCTAAAAAGATGCTGATGGACAGCCAGTCCTTCCTGAACCCTCCCCTCCAACGGACACCTCATTCTCTCTGCATTAGAATTACACACACGAGAGAACTAAAATCTGTCTAGTGAGCTCACAACATACAAGTACGGTTTCCGTCCTTCTCTCTCTTCTGTGCATCGACAGTTAGTCGTCCTCCGCTTCAACAACAGCGCGCGGGGAAGAATCCACATTTGTGGCCGGAATCCGTATCAGGCTAGACGCACGAACGCAAAGATCATACGTTCCCTCGCTTGAATCTGGACGTGCAACGTAGCAATCGACGACACCGCCAAGCATACTAGAGATGTTGTCCGAAAACCACATCTTCCGTACCGCCACATAAAATTTGTTCTCTGAACCCATCTTCACCACGCTTGTGGCTACTCCAGGAGCGCCTGCTAACAATTCCCCGCCATCCTCTTCACCGGACCGTTCGATCCCCTCATTCACTGACTCATACAAGGCCCCCTCAACAGTATATCCAAACCGGAGCATCTCTTGCGGAGCAATGCCGCATAAAACGCGGCATACGCTGCATAGTATCTGCGCGGTTGCAAGGGCAGGTACTTGGAAAATGTGAGGTTACAAATGCGTTGGAGTTGGCCGTAACGGCCCTCAGCATGCTTCCGGCAGGATACCACTGTTGCCAGCCAGGCGTCCAGGCGTCCAATTTGCATGATGGACACGCACGCGGACGCCCCATCCTGATGAGCATGGTACCCTCGGAACTCGTAAACGACATGCATCCCCAAAGAGTTTCCGAACAGTACGGCACCCTCCTCAAGACCACAAATCTCCTGTGGTATAGAGTAGTCACCGTATGTTAGATCCTCCACCCTACTGAGTCGCCACCATGAGAAGTCTGGAGTCCTTTGCTACCCTCCTGAACTCATCAGCCTCACCGGCGCTTGAAGTGCCTGGGATGGGCGCCCCGCCTGCTCGCTGTCCGATACAACCGTGGTCTTCCGCGACATCAGGGAGAAATACGCAAGGCATCGGAACAGCTTGTACGTAACGTTTCTCTTCCGCACGATCACCACGTCAGAGAATATCTGCCTCATCCTTGCACATACAGCATAGTCTGTTGGACCAGTCTCCTTGCACTCGCGGCGGGATTCGGCGTCCGCAAACAAGAATGAACAGTTCCCAGCGCCAAGCTCTGCACCCACTATTCCAACCAGAGCCGTCGCCTTATCGTAGTAGGAACGCGTATAGGGCTCGTTCCCATTGGCAAGAACCATCGGTGGATCCGGCACGACACCCTCCAGGCCGTCCGCGGGGAGCTTTTCCGTCCCGTACCGCTCAGTGCGACTCGCCCGGGTCCGGATTGGAACAGAACTTGTTGGGTTCAACTCAGCAGTTCTGGGGTGACATCATTGCAGAATCTGCTTCTCGACGGTGTTGGCAACACCAATGTGCTTTGCGCCCACAAGTGTCGTGCGCTTGCGACTCTGACCTCGCTCAGTTCCGGTACACGGTGTGGCCTGCTGGGTGCAACCGAGAATCCCCGGAGCCACGCGTAGGCTCTCGTTTTCTTGCTTGGCGTCCTTGAATTCGGCTTATTGTCGCCGGAACTCGGGAAGTGGTGCCGTTGTCGTCACCTGCACCTCAAGATGCTCCTGATCTGCCTGCCGTAGCTTCTCCTTGTAGTCGTTGACCCTTGTCTTCAGATCAGCAATGTCTTGCTCCCGCGTCCTGACCTTGTTTGTCTGCTTGGAAAACATCGTTTGTAACCCGGACGAGCTTTATGGATGGGATCTAGCGGTTGGAGCCCGGGGAGCTGGTGTGAAGAGCTGACGGAGGGATTGACATGAAGATGCTTTGACCTGATTGGAAAAGCATCGAGCATGAGCGAGCTCGTATTGCAGTATTCGACATCGGAGGACCTTGTGGTGGACCTGTTCAGCGGTACTTACGCGACCGGAAAAGCATGTTGAGGGCTTCCAAGACCTCGCTGTTTCGTGGGGTGCGACATGGATGACGACTGCGTCAGTCAAGCTCTACCGAGCGTGGTTAAAGCGCTTTGCGAGAGCGTTATGAGCACCGCGTGCGACATTGGTGGCTCGCCGCGGGTTGTGGAGCTTGGCACACGGTAATTGGCCGGGGTTAAACAGAATGTGTCTCCTAGGAGGGTGAGCAACCCTGCGGATGCTCCTACTTCGCGTCCTTGGTATACATGCGTACCGGACTACGTAGTCCGGTTTATTGCGAGCGGCGCCGGGATCCCATGGTTTCGCTATGCTATTCAGCGGCATCGGTGGACAACTGGCCGGCGAAGTGCCACGCCCTGCTGGACACGCAAGACCTGCTGTCATTACAGACGACGCAAGCAATGAATAGGTGTGTGGTGGTGCGTCCGTCGACCGTGAAGTCCCGAAGGTGTGGGACTCGGGGTGGTTGCGGGCCGGGTGTTCGCGAAAAGAGAGACGATCTTCCCGCTCTACGGGGCGCTCCTGCACGCACACTTGCGTGAGCGCGTGCGGCAGAAGACGAAGATCTACGAAGGTGCAATGTTCGGGCTAGACAAAGACCGTTTCAACTTGGTTGCTCTTTTTGTGGAATGGCAGGCAGAGTCCCGCGATGCTCCGAGGAACGAGGTGTACATCGTACCAGCAGATTTTTGTGTGACTGGATTTATAAAACACCATTCTTCTGCCCATGCATTTTCAAATGCGCAGACCTCAACCCCTGTGATTGGTGACACGCCACCGATCTTCAAAACTACTTATTTTTCAATGCCACGAGATGTACTTCGCTCGGTATGTTTTTACGCTCCATGTCACACGTGTAAGCCCTGTAGAGCAGCGGAATAGGGGGGTGCCACTAGTGACAGGGGCTAAGTTATACACATGTGGAAGCACATGGGTAGATGGATGTGCGAAAGTTAATCTGAAAAACAACATCCACCTGCTCATGTATTTTCACGTGGGTAGATCTGAACCCCTGTCACTAGTGACACCCCACCAGTCCTATAAATTACGTTCTTTTCAATGCCACAAGATACACATTTCAAATCTTTCTCTCACGTCGACTCGACGTTCAGTTTGATTCTACATATCGTGTCACATCTGTGACACCTGTTCAGGACAAAAAGTGTGTGCCTCACTCTTTGCACGGCTAAACCGTCGCACAGCTGCGGTAAGTTTGGAGTGCAGTGTTGGATGCTGTATCGCTCACACGCTCCTGAAGATAGGTGGCCGTACAGCGTAGGAAGAAAGTTGTTCCGTGTGATAGGATGCACACTCGACTGTACATCTCAGCCTTGCGCTGCAATTGGCATCACCTCGGTGCAAACCACGCGGTTCGAGATGTATGAATTCGTGCGCGCATTGTTAACCAGCGACGGAAGGATGCACAAAGCAGGCTCTTCTACACGAACACACCGCGACGGACAGAACCACCACGTTTGAGCCCCAGGATACAATTAAACGTCTTATATTCGGCGCGCACTAGGAGGACGCCTCCCAGCAGCATTCGTGCATTATTCCACGCCTTACGCACATTACACGTTCATCGTTGTTTGCGTCGCCATATGTTTACAATACTGTTCGAAAATCAGCGCAGAGTTTTACACACTATCTCTTCCCATATAAAGTCCGCACAGATTCTGCGTGAGGCACTGCAGCGGAATATCAACGAGTATAATGCCCAATTTCATAGAGCAGCAGATGGCGCATATTGCGCGTAGCAGTCTCCAGTGCAGTTGCCCGAAATTCGTCGGAAGGCAATCGTGAGTAGGAAGGCTCCAAGGTAAGCTTATCCATGGGAAGCAGGCTATAGGTCATTATGCGACATTTAGGTACGTAAGATGAGATGCGGAAGTGCTGTGTACTCCACAATTCTCAGTACGGGCTGGCGGTTTTACCACGAAATGAAATGCGAGGAGTGGATACAGGCGTTCACTGGGCGTACGAGTTCAAAATATTCTTTTTGGAAGTCGGCGTCCATGCGAAAAACCGCCACACTAACCGAACTGCATGTTTCGGAATGCCACGGAAGTCAGCTTTTTATGGCATTCCAATTGGGCACTTCGGGTGGAAGGTTTGCTAGGTTACTGCACCAGGTGGACGTTCGCATCCATTTCAGGAAATACAGACGCTGGCCTCAGCATATAGGACAAACAGAGAGCGCCTCAGGCAAACTGCTGTGAGCCTGCGCCCTGACCTTGTTTGCATACTCGGCAAGCATCGTTTGCGGCTCTTCCATCTACTCACGCCATATCGATAGTGCGCGAGCTAGGGTGGAAGTCGCGACTCTTGCCCGGGACGGCATGGGCAGAAGGGGAAAAGAAAGCAGTCTCATCCCTGATGGGCCAGGAGGACGCAGGGTCCGACTATGAGCTTGACCTGCTCCGCGGCGAATACGCGACCGCACAGGGGCGGCCGTGCAGGGCGTGCGGTTGCGCAAAGCGGGCGCAATTCCGACCTTGACTGTGATGCTGGCTCCCCTTGCGCTGCAGTCAGATTGAATAGACTGACTACTAGTACGCTTCTGGTTAGTCGCACGACCTAGTGTAACTGCTAGTGTTACCGCAGCACCTTGAGTCACCAGAAATGTGACACCATTGGCTTGTTCTCCTTACGGACCAAACAGAGACAGCGCCAGGGTTGTCTGGGGCTGGACGACCCCCCTTAACCTGTCTGCCGGGTTCTGCTGAGTTGCATTAACCTCGCAGCTCGGTGCAGTCGCAAGGACAAGCGCGGCTGGCGCATCATTCGCCCCGTCCCGCTGCTCATGGGTGCGCTGGCGAGAGCTTTGCATCGGAACAGCCCCTTTCGTCATTCTGGCCGGCGAAGCCATCGATGCTGGGCCGCGCCACAGGAGGGACACGACAGACGGCGGATTGTTGAGACAAATAAGTTCGAAGAATGGGTTCCAGTTGTTGCGAACTGAGCTGTATATGTCCTAGCGAGCAGCTTTCACTGGGAGCTGGGCCCTTGTACGTCGTGCACACGCGGAGAGTGGTTGCGGACGTTCGAAGCGTCATAAGCGTTGACGGCAGGACTGGTAGCAGGGGCAGAGGGCCTGGAAATGGGCATTCCAGAAAATAAAGAAACCGAGAGTTGGGTGGTGTCATAAATGAGAGGGGTTGAGATCTGCGTATGTGAAAACACATGGGAAGATAGATGTTGTTTTCCAGATCAAATTTCGCAAATCCAACTGCTCATGCGTTTTCGATATACACCTTATGCCTCCGAACTTCATGGGACTTCGCCCGTCTTTCCACGAGAAGGGCTACCCGAAAGAAAAGTTCTTCGGTTACACCCAGAATTCCACCTCTTTAGATCTTCGTCTTCTCACGCGTGCACTCACGCAAGTTTGCATACAGGAGCGTGCCATTCAAGGCGTGGATGGTCTCTTCTTGCGCGAAAACCCGGTCCGCAAACACCCCGAGTCCCACACCTTCGTATTTCACCTGCAGCGGACGCACCACCAAACACCTCGCCATCGCTTCCACCGCCCGTAATGTTAGCGGGTCCTGCGTGTCCAGCTGGGCGTAGTACTTCACCGGCCAGCTGTCCACCGACGACCGTGTACAGCGCAGGAAAAGCATGGGATCCCCGGCGTAGTTCGGAATAAACCGGACTATGTAGCGTGGTAGACATCGATGGCGAGGGCACCCAGCAGGAACATCCGCAGCGTTGCTGCCTCCCGTGCCAGACACATTCCGTTTCATGCCGGCCAAGTACCTTGCGGCAAGCTCCAGAACCCGTGGAGAGCCAGCAACGTCGCAGGCGGTGCTCACAGCGCTTTCGCAAAACGTTTTAACCAAGCTCGGTCGAGCTTGACTGACGCAGTCGTCATCCTTGTCGTAATCCACGAAACAGCAATGTCTCGGAAGCCATAGGCATGTTTTTGCAGTCGCCCAACTACCTCTGAACGGGACCACCACAGGATCGCAAGGTGTCGAATACTGCAACACTAGCCTGCTCATGTATCCGGTGCTCTCCTGCTCAAGTCGAAGCATCTTCATGCGACTCCCTTCGCTAGCTCTTCTCACGACCTCTCCGCGCTCTGACTGCCGGATTCCATCCATAAAGTTTGTCCAGGCTGCGTGCGAAGACTGCACATACCTGTTGCTTTGGTAGCATACGCGGGCGACCTGCACTTCAAGCGGCACATTCCTCCGCCAGAAGTGAACAGCCCATTGCGTGACGGAGGCGTGGCCACACCCTTTTATACCCGGGTTTTGCGTGTAATGACCTCGAGCTGGGACGTGGACCATCTGCTGGTCCTCGACGTTAAACACAAGGTCCTCCTCCGACCGTCCCTTCGACGTACTGGCCCTGTCACTCCCCTCTCCATACATATGTTGGCAGTAACGCTTGAGCTGCGAGAGCCACGTGCCGAATTGTCCACCACAACCGACAATGACTCCATGGCCAGTTTTGGGAAGCAGTGCGTCGAATATTGCGATAGGGGCGTTCTTGTCCTTGTGGGTCAAGACAGCATGGGCAGGGTTATCCGCATCGCGCTTGCTTCTGGTATTGACCGGAGGATTCATCCTAAGGAGCTGAGCCTTACCCTCCAGGCACTCATCCGAGTCGTCAGCGTGATGATTGAGGAGGTCGTGGAAAGTGCAGCTGTGGACACGGCAGTCCGACTTTATCACGCCAAGCAACTCTGCGAGAAGGCCTGTCGATGGATTCTCGTCGGGGAGCGACTCTTCAAGCACCTCCTGCTGCGGTGGAGACGGGCTTATACGGTCGGCTCGATCTGGTCCTTCACGAAGGGGTTTCTTCAGCTCCAGCAGAAATGCGGTTGAGAGTCGACCAGAAAGCCTGACTACATCGCCCTGCACGACTGTGGGCCACAACATCCCCCACTTCGTTGTTGCTTATTTGCAGGTCCAGCTGCATCTCCTCTTTCAGCCGGAAAGACTAAAAACGAGGAGGCCGCGCGGGTAGTCCCACACTGGGCGTGGTGTTTAGCAGTGCAACCCGCCAACGACGACGCAGTCCGGTGTCTTCCGAATGGGCATCCGGCAGTTCCGAGTCCACCGCGGTAGCCTCTCAAGAGGCACCATCACCTTCAGGCGATTCACGCTGAAGCCCCAAGGCCTAGGCGATATCCCCGCTGAAGTCGTCAAAGATCCTTGGCAAGTGTTCATCGCGCGACTCAAAGCGGCCCAGATATGGCCAGTTGCTGCGGTGCTTGAAACCATGCACAGTTTCGTTTCTCACGATAGCTTCCAAGCTCAACAGGCATAGACTGGTAGCCGCTGGCATTGCCACATCCCTGTCCGCACGTCGGCCCCACACTACCATACTGCTCGTACTCTCCTCCACACTAGCTACCCCCATCCCTCGCAGTGAGGTCTCCTGCGCGTTGGCTGCAAAGCCATCAGCGCGTGACTTCAAAGCCACGAAGTGCTGAAGGCGCGGACGAAACAGGAGGTAGACCCGGACGAGGGCCTCACAATCCAATACTCCCATTGCCCTCGCCAGCTTCGTCCACGCCCCAGTTGGCAGCTGCACCGCAAACGCGAGACGGTTTCCGATTCGGATTATCTTCTTCAAAGCGAATACACGGTTCCTGCGGCGCGTCGAGTGACACATTTTGGTTGCGTCTAAGAATATGAGAATCTCGGAGGTTCTGGGGCGGTCGACAGCAAAGGTTCCCGGCATAACTACTTCCCAAACCTCGTTGACCCGAGACGGAACAAGCATGGTACAAACATCAAGGGATAACTGATAGTTCTTCTGCCTCGGGGCCAAACCCGCGATCTACCCGATCCTCTTCTCCTTTCGGATCAGCAAGATGATTGACAGCGCTGCGCGTACTATCTGTTTCATTTGCTCGCTGCCCTACGCGCGAGAGACCGGGTTGTGGCTCTCGACAGAAGTGCGAAAGTCGCTGCCAGGCTTGCGTTGCTTGCTCTTCACTGCGCCAATTT
>JAUKWC010041833.1:0-12056 GCA_032356245.1 Endocladia muricata | reverse complement strand
TTGCGTTCCTTCTCGACGTCATTAAAAATGGACGTGTTATCTAGCATATGCTTGCCCTCTCGATACCTACCCGCATGAAACAGGGCGAGTGGCACGTTAAACAGAGCCGGTACAACAAAGCCGCGCAATAGCATCAGCAGAGTGAGCGCCAGATGCCCGGCGTACTCGGGCACAACCAGACGGTTCACTAGCTCACAAAGCTCGATCGGGTTGATGTGATCCACCGTCAAATCCGAGAACAGAATCAACGCGTACACCGAGCAAAACAATAGTCCCGCAGTGCCCAGAAAGATCGCTGCCCAAAACGCCACCTCGGTGATTACGCCCATCGTCGCGACAGGTCCCGAATGGATGTGAGAGGAACAGACAATATGCGCTTTGATCGTGGCCTGTTGCTGCATGTCCTGGCGTAGGGAGCGGTGGATTGGAAGAAAGGGGAATCACCTCGTTTAAAGGCCTCCAAGTGAATGGGTGAGGAGGAGAGAGGAGGGGATGTACAAACAATGGGAACGGGCAAGCAGTATTGGTAAAATGCTGACGGAGACAGCTTGGCAAGTGTTGTGGAAGATGGGTTACTGTGGCAACGGAGGGTTAAGTGTGATCCTAGTAGACTTGCAGCCAGACAGATTTAGTTTTGGTGAGAGGAGTTGCAAGACAATACGTTTTCTTTGGACACAGGAGAAGTATGATGGAAAGAGCCCAGGAAACGAAGCGATGGGATGATGCATGTCGGGAAGCGTAGTAGCAATCGGAACTCGCCCTCAGACTGTACTGTAGTCGTGGAGCAAAATGCTGACGGCAAAAAATATTGACTACTGTGTGTATTTTAGATATTTCAATCTACTCTCCAGGATTACTCTACAATTACAGTGCCCGAAACAAACTCTATGCCACATCGTGTGGATGTGTTTGTCGATATGGGGCGATTCTTGTCTAGATGCGCAGCGGCATTTGTCGCTCGCAGACCTGGACATTTCTGAGTGGTGCTCTGCTCATGACGACGCCAATTGTCGAGACCGTCTTTTCTACGAACAGCCTTTCCACAACTATTATTATAGTTGTCTTTAAGACTATATTTTAATTTGTCCATTTGGTACCGGCGCCGACAATTCACCCCCAACCGCACACCACACTTGACCCCGCTCTCTCGTCGGTACTGCCCCCTGCGTGACCGGCGGGACGCAGAAACTTAGAAATAAAGAACTTTAACCACGTTTGCTCCTTTGCCTGGCCACCACTTCCTTCCACCTTTTACCTCATCTCCTCTTCTCCTTTACCCCACACGCAGCACGCTACCTTCTGGATTGCACCGGAAGTCGACTACACGCTAGCGCCATTGAGACTGTCTCACGACAGTCCGGATCTGAGTACTCCCAAAGCACTACTAGCTCTACAGCCTTCTCCAGTTCACTTCGCCGCCTGATTCGACTTCACTCGAGATCGGGTTTTCATATTGCACAGTTCAGATTTCATCTCCTGTCCACCCAAACTACTCGCATGAACTTTTATTTCTTCTGCTCCTCGGTAGCAAGCATAATCGAAGATGTATTTCGTCTCGCGCAGAAGTTCTACTCGAGATTGTATTGAGCATTAGCTCCCTGCGGTCGACGTTCGAAGCGAAATCAGCAAAAGCATCATCGAGGTTGTTAAAGGAATATCGGAAGTTAATTCATACGACGAAAAGAGAATGTACCATGATGCCGTTAGATAAAGCCTCTTATCCAAAGTTTGCTTCTTGTACCGGAAGTTGTACTCTTTCCGAACGTTTACAGACGCCTAGTATTCATCATTCTCATACTTTGCAATGTAGTCGGAATGTACGGATTGAATGATGTACCAGAAGATTTGAACAAATTGTTGGTGTTTTTTTATCTCAACACAGTGCTACTGACAGCAATTTGATCCGTTCATTGTCTATCCAGCTACTCAGCAGTGATCAATCGAGGATGGAAAGATCTATCGGCCGTTAATAGGACGGAAAGAAGACTGCGAGACTTCTTGTATACAAGTCAAGCATAGAAAAAGCCATCAACACCGTGGTTTAGGATCTGAGGTGCAACACTACACACTGAGCTTCTGTTGATAGTGATAAGAGGGAGGTGGAGCTGGTTTCTGCGTGGCATACTTTATGACCCCCTAAGAGTGTCGATATTGATTTGCAGGCTCAAGGTAGCACCACCTCATCATCTGCTTACCACGATGGTCGCCTCAGGGACACGCAGCGGATCCAGAAGTATGAGATATATAGCGAAGAACGAGGAAGGAGCAAATGTTTTTCTAAATGTTGTGCAGAATCGATTGAGGTTCGGGGAAACAAAGATCTACGGCACGAGGTAAACGTACGGAGACGCAAAGTAAATTGATCTCTTCCAATCCGAGCCAATGAAACCGCTCGTGTTAGATAGTCACTTCTGCACTGCTATGATTACGATGTGAATGGAAACTACGCTGACAACGGACACGGCAATCATCGCTACAAACATACATATGGACGCGACGCTGTATCAGAAGATATTCAAAACGCTACTTTTGAGCATCAGCGCTTCAAACCTGAAGAGTCCACTGGGAATTTGTTTCAATCCACTGTCTTTTTTTTGCGCAGCTATGAAGTCTGTAACAAGCAGTTGAAGCTTTCAACATCCCGAACGGCCAAGGAGTTCATAAATATGTCGGTTGGCTTTGCTCGCTCTTCCTTTACATATAATGCGAATGGCGTAACGTCCTCCATATTTGTGGAATATCTCATTCTGAAAGAGTGTAAGAGTAATGCGCCGCAGATCCAAATTTGTAGCATAATTGATACACTACACCCCAGGGAACTGAAAGGAAGATAACGAATTGCAGGGTACCCAGCAGGATCTCACTAAAATTTTGCAACGTATTGATTTACTGGAATTCAAGGCCTCCTTTTTGTTTCTCAACGATGCGCAGAAGGTTTGTAACCTCCAGAAAGGAGAGCTGAGCTATAAACGGTCTCTTTCACTCATTAGTGGTGTTGTCTCGGAGAACGATTCATTTCATATGTACCTCACGTCACTGCACAAATCATTGCGGGTCAAGAACGAAGGTAATGCCTCAAGTAGCAGCGCTCCAATTCACAGCCTCGACGATTACCTGACATTGTTTCGACTATACTGAAATACCGACAACACGTACAAAAGTACCGACTACAGAGTAATACCAGTAGGCCTTCTAGCCATCAATCTGGGATGCATCGACGCACAAACTAGTCTCCAGATGCATGAGCGTATCACAGATAGCGACGAAGCATCGACACTAGGTGCCCTTCTTACGCTTGCAGGTGCTGCAACGAATGTTTCCTTTGCGGAGGCCCCTGAAAACCTGGGCACTGCTGTAACAGTGGGCGCATTCACCAACACACCCGCCAATGACTCTTACTCGGAGAGCCTACCGTGCACATTGTAGCTAATTTAGTCAAATGAATGGAGGGGGAACTGGTACGGGACAAAGAATCGGATCACCTGCCTGGAACAGGTGATCCCGTCAACGCCGCAGCGGTCACTACATTTCAAGGGTCCCGAACAAATGGAGAACTACCGGAGAGAGAATCAGTCACTCGTAGTATGGAGACTCCTGAAAAGGTCTCCGGGGATCTGTAGTAAGAACGGTACTAACACCATCTACGAGCAGGCATCCCCAACAACCTCTCGGCCGACAGTAACCGTCTCTCGGAATTTTAGTACGATGCCAGGATGTGAACATACATTCTAGGCGCCTACATCAGGCATCACCATCTCATACCCAATTTACTGCCTTTCGTGGCTATTTTCCAAATGACGATTGGAACAATGTACGCGGGTATGCTGTACACACGGCATCTCTCATCGGCATGGACTCAAATGGCCGACGTTCGGATTCTGTATCGACATTACAGCCCGAAATACAGTGGTTAGAAGCGCAGAGCCACTAAGCTTACGGAAGGACAAGAGAATAACACCTTCGACCATGAATCCCTCAAGGAATCGCCCTCGATTTGGGTACGGTACTTTCCCATCACTCGGGCTGTTAATCCGTCCGGGTTCTCGGAAATGGATTTGGACGTCCACTGAGTGCAGTACGAGGTCTACTAATACCCTTCGTTTATTGCACATTTGCCAGTTGCAGTTCTAGTATTGCTACACCCGTACTTCCACAAAGTCGACGTACGGGTCCAGTAATACTAGACTTCGAACTGCACTTTTCAAAATTTCTGGTCTAGTAAGACTAGCTTATATACTACGGCCTGTGGAAGTCGAGGATGTGGTTATGCTGCGCAGCGTACTGCGATGTGTGAATGTCCATCACTAGTTTTACTGCACTACCACCGCACTTTTCGCAGTTCCAAATGCGGTACTGCTGCGCATCGCACTTAGTAAAAATAGTCCGAACTCTCACTGAGCGAGGTAAACGTTCGGTATTGTTCTATAACGATTCCTTACTGCTACATGAATAGTCTGTTTAGAGTATTTGGACGGACCTACGTTTCCATCATCATGCCCCATCATCTACCCTACTCCCTTGCCCTCTTCACCTGCAATGCCCCACATTCTCTGCATAGCATCGCACACCACACGTCTCGACACTCTTCAACGACGCCTCCCATCCCGCCCGAAATCCCTTCCAGTTTGTACACCACGCTCCACCACCAGCACTACCTCACCCTCTCCACCTCCAAAAGCCCACACTCCCTGCTTTGCATCCCACAACACACGCCTCGTCACTCATCAACGGCGCCACCCATCCCGCGCGCCTTTCATTCTAGTTCGTACACCACACCCTACCATCACGCGCACGCCCGCATCCTCTCTACCTCCAACAGCCCGCATTCTCCGCATTGCATCGCACTCCACCTCCGACAGCCCACACTCCCCGCGTCTGTGTTTCCGGAAATGGATGCGGACGACCACTGAGTACAGTACGAGGTCTTGTAATACCCGTGGTGTACTACACATTTTGCAGTTCCGGGTCTAGTTTTACTATATTCGGACGTTCACCTGGTCGACGTCCGAGTCTCTTATTTCTAGACCCTGAACTGCAAATTGTTTAGTAAACCACGGGTATTTCTAGACCTCATACTCCACTCAGTGGACTTACGGGTCCAGTACTACTAGCTAATATACTACGGGTTGTGGAAGTCCAGGACGCATTTATAGTACGCAGCATACAGCGACGTGTGGAAGTCCATTCCTAGTTTTACTGCTCAACAACGGCACTTTTCGCGGTTCCGAATGCAGTTTTGCTGTATTCGAAACTGCGAAAAGTGCAACTGCGCAGCGTACTTACTGAAACCAAACCGAACATTCACTACGCGCGCTGAACGCCCTGTCGCATTTTACAATATTTCCATACTACTACATGAATAGCCGTTCTACGGTATTTGGACGGATCTACGTTTTCACCTTCATGCCCCACCATCACCGGCACTCCCTTACCTTTTACACCTCGCACAGCCGGCCTTTGCCGCACCGCATGGACCACTAGGCGCCGCGCCACTCGTCAATGACCACTTTTATCCCACCGGCCATTCCTTCCAGTTTGTCCACTACACGTGACCCTCACCAGCACTCCCTCACCCTCTCCAACTCCAACAGGCCGCACTCCCCGCATCGCATCGAACATCGAACACCTCGTCACTCTTGAACGACGCCACCTGTCCCGCCCGCCTTCCCTTCCAGTTTGTACGCCACACTCCACCACCACGAGGAGTGCCTCGACCTCTCCATCTGGAACGGCTAACACGCCCCACATTGCATAGCACTCCACCTCCAACACCCCGCACTTTCCGCGCCGCGTCGGGAGCTACACCTCTCGCCACTTTTCAACAACACTACCCATCCCGCCCACCACCCGTTCCAGTTTGCGCACCACACCACACCACACCATCACCCGCACTCCCCCACCCTCTCCAGCTCCGACAGCCCGCGCTCCCCGCATCGCATCGCATCGCACATCACACGTATCACCACTCTTCAACGACGCCTCCTATCCCGCTCAGACCCTTCGCGCCCGTGCGAATACCGTTTCGAATACGCGCTGCTCACCTGTGCACGCCGTCGCATCACGAGCAAAAACTGTCGCTCAGTACTTTCTGTTGACGGCAGGGTAACTTTGCAGATTTGGCATGGTGGCGTCCCGTCTCGCTGCGGTATAAATAGGGCGTGTGGCAGGCTCTTGCATTCCGAAGTCTGGCCGCCGTGCCTTGAAAGTACCCTAGATGAATTTACCCCAGAGCGTACGAAATTTCGGAAACCTTCCAATTACGGATATCACAGTATCACTACTTTTCGATTCCCACCTCTCGTTGTAGTACTCGTCAGCGAACGCATGATGTTCTCTTGTCGATACAGCCAATAGCGTGCGTGTCTGTCGAATGGCAGGCCCCGTCTTTCGCCTTGACCACTCCCGCGTGCACGAGACCTCCACTAGGTTTCGAAAACGCGGGAGTGCTCGCGACCAGACCTACCGTCTTGTACCTACTGAAAACAAGAAGAAAGCTCTACCCGTCGAAAACGTCCTTCCTCCCCGTTCTCTCACTCATGCCGCTACCCCTGCTCCTTGCCGCTATCCTTTCCAGCCCTCAATATGCGCTGCAAATACCGGCACTGCGTCTACTCGTCTTTTGACGCATACCCCCTTTCCAAACACGAGCAACAGTGTCACGTTCGAACACACCGACCGGCCCAGCTCGTCCCTACTCCCCCGCAAGGTTCAACCGCCCTAGAAATTCCTGCCCACTACGATGATAACGTCCTTCCTGATGAGGCTCCGACGCCTCTGCTTCCCTTGCTCCCATTCCTGCTTCACCCTGATGCAGAACCGAGCACAAGTAAGACCAACCTCCTTATACAATATATCGCAGTTTCTCTCGCCGAAGTAGAGAGGACTCTCGACCAGCGCACGGTTGACGAGATCATTTCTGTCCTCAGGGATCCCGGCTTCTCTCTCGCCCGCTTTGGAGACCGCATTCGCCCCTTACAAGAGTGTCACTCCCTCAGACTGACTGTTGTCGAGAACGAGCTTCACCATCGGGGCTTCTCCGCAACTTATGTGTTGGACCACAGCGGTACGTGCTTCGGAACTGCGTACTTTCGGGACCTTGTCGGGATCCTGCGAAAGCAAGTAGCGCAAGCTAACACAGAGTCTTGCTACTTCCGCCCTTGTGGTGACCCCCCGCAGAGCGACACGCATCTCTTCGCGCATCCTCTACAGACCGACGTCCACCGACGAGTTTGTGACGACCTCAGCGAAGAGGTCATGGGTAGCGAGCTCGAGGGTGTCATCTGGGACACCGGGACGTCAGGGACCCACTCGTTCGGAGGTTGTATACAGATCCATACGTATAAATCCGCCGCTACACTTAAGAACAGCGCCCTCCTTGCGTATTCCGTGCATCTCACTCTCCTCAACTTCACTGCCGCTTTCTGCCGACGAGGCAGTATGTCCCGTCACACCATCGTTGACTATCTCCATGTCCAGCTCTTCCCCACCGTGGACGACAGAGACTCTGACGTCCTTCCACCTTCTTCGACTACTTGTGCATCAGGCACCAAAACCTCCGTACTACACTCCGCCCTGCACCCTCTGGTATCGCCTCTGTATCAGAAGGCCGTAGCAGGCTGCACATGCTCAGATGCGTATCAAGAGCACTGGAAATGTCACCCAGTCCTCACCAGCTACTGTTGCGACACACCCGAGGCAATGGACGTCATCGTCACTCGATGACGCACAAACACTAGCCAACCCTGCCACCGTCGCGAAGTACTTTGTAATCTACTCACTTCGTCCGCCTCATTCCCGCTGCGCACCACGCAGTCCACCATCCTTCTTCACAGAAGAGTGGGCGACCTCGAGGCCGACGCCGCTGCTCATGCGTTGCTACGCGGCCCGGCTCAGGCGCGAGCTGCCACCGTGCAGGCGCAACAAACCTTCGCCATCTCATTCATGAGGACGTTTCAATCCTTTCCAGAAACATGCCCCCTTCTTCCATCCATTTCTCGTCTCGAGATGTACTCCGTTTTCGGTTTCGAACCGCTGCACAACCTCCACCTTGCCATTTACAAGCTGATGGAGACCTGCTTATTTCTCAGGCTCGACTCCGCCGTCCTATCCACAACGCAAGCTTCCGCCGGCAATAGGTGGGAACAGTTCAGAACCACCCGCATAGCTCTCCTTCGAGGAGTCAACACGGTTCTGGCTGCCATGCAAAGGGAATTCTACGTTTCCGGCTTACACGTCGGCTTCTCCGACTCAAAAAAAGGCAGCCGCCTGAACGGACTTTACACAACTCAAGGAGTCCGTGGCATGCCGGAGGCGAAATACTACAAGTCCCTTGACATGGTATTTCCACTTATCGCAGGAATCATAGACCGTTGCTGTCATGAAGCTGGCTCCGCGCCCCTCGCATCTGTTTGCCCTCAGTACTCAGAAATTATAATATTCAGCTCGAGACAGGGACTAAAGAAGCACTGGAGCTTCGTCGACTTTCACAACCTAGAGGACCGTGTCAGTAATTTTAAAGCCTCCATGCTCCACATCTTTGGGGACCACCAACCCACCAGGCTCAAGACCCTCAACTTTCATCTCCTTACCCACGTCGCAGATGACATCCGCAACTTCGGACGCCTACAATATCTACATGCCGGTGTTTACGAACGCGCTGACACTGGATTCAAGCAAGACTACAGCTGCACCTCCAAACGAACGGCAACAGACACGGACGAAACCGTCCGGCGAATCCAGCACTCCGAAAACCTTGCTGCCGTTCGAACGCAGCTCAGCTCCGTCTACCAATTGCTTCGCTTCACAACCCTGCGCATGAACCTAAACGAAAGGCATGGGGCGCGTCTTGTCAGGGAAGGCTTCAGAAAGTACCTCCTCGAACTCGCTCACTTGAGAACGCGCGCTATGCCGCCTCTCCGGAACGAAGAAGGCCGCCTCACTGCTGCGATGCTCCAATCACTACACGGAGAAGCTCCTGACATCTGCATCGAATATCCTGTCCAGCTTGGTGTCCAGGGCACCATTGGGCTGTCGGTCCTTGTCCGCGCAAAGCTTCTCCAGCAACATTTAGTCCACACACGTGACACTCTCCAAAATACTATAGTTAAAAGTGGTTTCGTTCACGGTGGCTTTTGTCCTACCGTCAACGGCTATGATTCCGACCTGAATATCATTCGAGTCGACCCAATGTGGAAACATGTCATTCGGCGCGTTCGTGCAAATAGCAGCTTCGGACCAACGAAACAGGAGCGATTCAGCTTCGTGCTCCTGGCCAACGACGACGAAGAACACACAGATACTGTATGGGTGGCTCATATTCAGTCCATCTTTCGTATGCATGGCCGTGAATCAATGCAACCTACCGAGTATGCCATCGTTCGGTACATGGATTGTATTCCACCAATCGACGCCGTTCGTGACACTTTGCAATGCGTTTGCTTGCGGTCGTCTACAGATGAGAATGTAAATCGCACAGAACCTCCCGTCCCCCTCCCAGAGATGCAGCGATAACGTTGTTTAGCACCTGCTTCTCCCTTGTTTGGTCTGTGCAAAGCATATGCTATCATTGGGACGGCTCACGTGGTGCGGTCAAATTTCTACATCCCCCCTTTCACTCCTCAGCACCACTGGCCCTACCATCGCTTCTGCATAAACAGGTTCTACGGAGACCCTGATGCACGGGCAGTCCTACCTGAACCCTCCCCTCCAACGGACCCGCCATTCTCGCTGCAGCAGAATTGAACACACGGCAAAACTACAATCCGTTTAGTGAGCTACCAACATTTAAATACGGTTTCCGTCCTTCTCTCTGTTCTGTGCGTCGACAGTTACTCGTCCTCTGCTCCACTAACAGCGCGCGGGAGAGACTCCGAAGTTATGGCGGGAATCCATTACAGGCCAGACGCGCGATTGCAAAGTTCATACAGTCTCTCGATTGAGTCTGCACGTCCAACATAGCAATCGACAACACCGCGAAGCATATTGGAGATGTTGTCCGAAAACCACATCTTTCGTACCGCGACATAGAATTTGTTCTCTGAACCCACGTTCACCACGTTTGTGGCTACTCCAGATGCGCATGCCAACAAATCCTCGCCGTCTCCATCATGAGACCGTTCCATCTCCTCATTCACCTGCTCACACAACGCCCCTTCAACAGTAGAGTCGTACGGAGACATCTCGTGCGGGACAATGGGGCATAAAACGCTGCAAACCCCGCATAGTATCTGTGCGGTTGCCAAGTGCAGGTACTTGGAAAACGACAGGCTATAAGTGTGTCGGCGCTGGCCGCCACGGCCCTCACCATGCTGTAGGGAGGACAGCACCGTTTCCGGCCAGGCATCCAGGCGTGCGAGTTGCATGATAGACCCATACGCGGACGTCCCATCCTGTTGACCATGGTACTCTCAGAACTCGTGCAGGACATTTCTCCCCAAAGAATTTCCAAATAGTACGTCGACCTCGTCAAGATCATATACCTCCTTCGGTACAGAGTAATCACCGTATGCTGGATCCTCGACCTTGCTGAGTCGCCACCATGCGACGTCTAGATTCCTTTGCTTCCCTTCTGAACCCATCACCTTCACGCGCGCTTCAAGTGCCTGAGATGAGCAATCCGCCCGCTCGCTGTCCGATGCAAACGTGTTCTTTCGCGACACCAAGGATAAATACCAAAGGCATTGGAACAGCTTGTCCCTGGCGATTTTCTTCCGCGCGCTCATCACATCAGAGATTGTTTACCTCATCCTTGCCCATAGAGCATAGTCTGCTGAAGCAGCCTCCTCGCACTAGCGGCGGGATTCGGCGTGCAAAAACAAGCATGACCAGCTCCTGGTGCCAAGCTCTGCACGCACTATTCCAACCAGAGCCGTCGCCTCATCGTAGTAGGAGCGCGTATGGTAATCCTCCCGATGGGCAAGAACCATCGGTGGAATCGGCACGACACCCTCCAGCCTGTCCGCCGAAAGCTCCTCAGCGACGCACGGCTCACTGCGACCCGCCAAGTTCCGGACTGGGATAGAACTTGTCGGGTTCAGCTCAGCAGTTTCGCAGTGGCACAATTGCAGAATCTACTTCTCGATGGTCTTGGCAACACCAAGGTACTTTTCTCCCACTTGTGTCACATGCTTGCGACTCTGACAACGCCCAGTTCCCGCACGCGGTATGGCCTGCTGGGTGCCACTAGCAATCCTGCGAGCCACGCGTAGGCTATCGTTCTCACGCTTCGTATCTTGGAATTAGGCTTCTAGTCACAGGAAATCAGAGAGCGTTGCCTTAGTCGTCACCCGCACCTCAAGAAGCTCTTGATCGGCCTGACGTACCTTCTCGTTGTAGTCATTCACCCTTGTATTGAGACCAGCAATGTCATGCTCCTGCGCCCTGACCTTGTTCGTCTGCTGAGCAAGCGTTGTTTGTAGCTTTTCCTTCTGCTCACGCGAGACCAACTGTGAGCGAGGTACGGCGGAAGTCTCAACCCTTGTCCGGGACGGCATGGGCGGAGGTGGTGACGAAGAGGGTCTCACCCCTGATGCATCAGGAGGACGCAGGGTCCCACGGTGATTTTTCCCTACTCCACGGCGTATGTGAGACCGCATAGGGGCGCTAATGCAGGGTGTGCGGACGGGAGGACCGGACGCGATTCCGGGCCGGAAGGTGAAGCTGGCTGGGCTCGGGCCGCAGACAGATTGACTAAACGGAGGACGAGGAGGCATCTGGTTGGCAGCACGCCCTAGTAAAGCTTCCATTATTATAGTAGCACCGTGAGTCGCCAGAGCAGTGGCACCATCGGCTTGGTCACTGTCTGCGCCAAACAGAGACGCCGCAGCCGTTGTATCGGGCCGCGCAACCCCAGTTAACCTGCCGGTCGGGTGGCGCTGAGTTGCATTAGCCTCGTGGTTCGGTGCAGTCACAGTGAAAGGCGCAGACGGGGTATCATCCTCCCCCTCCTGCTGCTCGTCGGTGCGCTTGCAAGATCGTTGCATCGGAACAGCCCTTCTCGCCCGTCTGGCCGGCGGAGCCATCGATGTAGAGCTGCGCCACAGGCAGGACTGGACAGA
>JAUKWC010041832.1:0-50419 GCA_032356245.1 Endocladia muricata | reverse complement strand
CGATGCCAACGGCGGACGAGCATCGCGGTCGGCCGGTCGGGCACAGCACGCTGTGCCCCTACCGGGCGCGGTGCACGGCACGACTGGTGGCGACGGTCCCACCGCGATCTGCCACGTACCCGGTACGGCGTCCATCCGGCCGCTGGCGCGACGCGCACAACGCATCGTCTCGCCCAGACGCCGAACCCGAGGCGTCGCCGCGCGGTACCGACGCGCTCACCCAGACCTCGTGCTATGTCTCAATCCACCCTCGGCGTCATCGGTCTCGGCGTGATGGGCCGCAACCTAGCCCTCAACGCCCTCGACTCCGGCACCGCCGTCGCCGGCCTCGACCTGGGCGCCGACGCCGTCCACTTTCTCGCCGTCTCCGACGCCGGCCATCTGCGTCGCACGCACCGCGTCCGTCTGCGTGCTGGCGACGGCCCGCGCCACGCCGCATACGGGCACGGGCCCGGGCCCGGCCTGCTCTACGTCGTCACCGAGTTTTCGCAACGTGTCGTCACGCTACGGCGCGGGTGCGGGCGCGGGCGCGGGCGCGGGGGGAAGGCGATGGGGAAGGGGCGATGGGGGGTGTGCGGGCACGTGGCGGTTCTGGGCGGGGGGAGACTGGGGGCGGGGGGGGCTGCGGCGATTCGGGTGTCGGGCGATGGGCGGTTTGTGTATGTGTCGGTGCGGATGGATGAGGGGGGGGAGGGCGCGGGCGGGCGGGAGGGGAGGATTGTGGGGTTTCGGGCGGGGTATGGCGGCGTGTTGCGCAGATTTGGCGAGTGGGGAACCGGCGGGGTGCGCCCGAGGGACTTTTGGTGGCAGGAGAAGAGGTTGGTGGTGGTGAATCGCGACTCGGATAACGTGGTGGTGTGGGAGAGGGAGAGCAGGACGGGCAGGTTGGGGAAAAAGCTGGCGGAAGTTCAAGTGACCAGTCCGACCAGTGTTGTGCCAATGTGGTCGTGAACGGGTGGCGGTGGGAGGGGGACGGGAAGGACTGGATGCGGAGGAAACGGAGAAAGCAAATGTGCCCATGTGAGAGTGGACACATGGTGACGGTGGGTCGTACAAAAGAGGAGGAGCTCAACACGGCGCTGATCCTTCGCGGGATGGACGAAGCAGGCGGCACTGTGTACTGCACACTGCACTGTGCGCGTCCTGTTGCGTTTTCGGACAGTACAGTATAGTACAGTGAAGTACTATAAGGTTTATGTAAGCGTGTCATGCAGCGCGTGGACTTTAAACTGTATACAGTCTACTGTGGTACAGTGCAGTGTGACACATGCAGAGAAACACGAACAAGACTTGTATTCGTATTCGGTGCCGCCGTGTGGGGTATGAGGAGAGAGGGGCAGGGTAAGATGGATGGCAGAGAAGTGAAGAAAAGGGAGAGAAAAAAAAGAAAGCCGATACGTCGAGCGAGCCACTGTACTGCAACAATAACCAGTCACGAAGCAAACAGTGGCGATACGTTTTTGGGGGCCGGTGCAGGCACTTGTCAACTGCAGTCGTGTCATGGACCACTTGACGTCCGATTTGCTAGTCGTTTCTGCTTACTACACCTTTTGCCCTCTATGCCGCAGAGGGCATGACCGACAAACTTACACGCACCTCCCTACAACAGCACGTGAATGAGAACCAGTGTCGGGGTCCGAGGCGGTCTGACTGTGAGGTCAGGTTTAGGTGGTAAACACCCTTCAGGTGAGGGGTTCACAAGTTTTCTCATCGATGACCAATATTATGATGAAACATTTCCTAGCTCGTTTCATTCCTGATTTCGTACACCTCACCAAAGCATCACCCCGGTCTTTATCTTACTTGCAGCTACTGCATTTCTGGTTTCTTTTTTCTATGAAGACGCTGATCGGCACCTCAACGACTCGAAACGCCAACCGGCCCGTCTTTCAAAGCAGGCTACTTTTTGATACAGTTTGAGTTGAATTCATACAGGGGTATGAGAGAGGTAAACTAAACGTTATTGAGAGGGGGTATACTGATAGTGAAAATCGCCTCTTAGGGACGCGGAGGTCGAGATTGACTGACCGGTAGTTGAGTTGTCCAAATAGGTAATCTATGTATTCGGTAATGTCCTCAAATGAGACCTGCCTGGCAATTTAGCCTGTTAGGGATCTCAAAAAAGGGGGGGGTATGAATTTAGGACGCATATGCATGGCCGAGTCGGATTTCTAATAGACGTGTACTGCTAGTTCAACCGTTTGAGTGACACACAACCATGCTACTGCAGGACTATGTCGAGTATCTTCCTGTCTGATGGGGCACCCATCAACTGCAACAGAAGCTTCTAAGATTCGTTACCAGTTCCTCCACCAGCAGAGCATCTTAGATTTGTGCCGTGCCAGGATTTTGCCCATTCTTCTCGGGTGAGATGAAGATGGTTTCGACCAGTGAGCATAGATATGTCCTGATCCGGTATAGACCAGGCGTTCCACTGCCGTTCCTGAACAAGACGTCTGCTACGGCGCAGCGAGGCCCACTTAGTACTGTGGAGCCGAGTGCTCACAGTCTACCTGGTTGAAAAGTGAGACAAGGGGGCACCAATCACCAGACATCAGCAGCAGTACTATAATGAGACCAGCCGCGCTGTCTGGGACTGGTACAAGTTGCAACGCTCTGTTCTGCATGTGGGCAAGCGTCTGCGATTCAGGGACCGTAATTTTGACACTTGCTCTGTCGCACATTTCTTTCCCGGCCAAACATTCCTGCTATGGCTTGTACCTCTACCGGCCACCTCGATCTGCGTAGGACTGCACGAGGCTGCTTGACTCAAACTCTAGACATGGAGTGACTGTCTGTTCTACACGAGGTTGAAATTACGGAGGGGCCTAGGCTGAAGCCCCAAAGTTCATTAGTCCCCATCCGATATTGACTTTTGCATTATATGAGGTCAAAGACATCACGACGGTAAATGAATTAAACCTTTCATACTCCACGAGATGTTGACGATGTTCTACCTCCCGCATTCCCATGGTACTCATTCTGGGGTAATGTAGAATGCTTTCCACAACTATTTCGAACTGGGACATATGATTCCAGATGACTTCAAGCCAATTCGTGAGATTCCACCCGTGAGTCTGGCTCTCGCCGAGCGCTCACGCGCTTCGACTTCATCCTCCAGATGTGTTTCAGGTTTCCTTCGACGATTGCACTTGTTCAGATGGTGGTATGTGGTGACATTTTGCAGCCGGGCATTGTGCAGTGACACAATGATATCAAGCAAGTCAAACGTTGCCTGTAGAACTATTAGGGGCGAAAGATTCTTTTCTATTCTCGGTGGACAGTTGTAAGTAGTAAGTAAACATTCAACGACGATTAGTCATCGACCACAGATTCAGGCTTGGATTTTCAAGCTACTCAAACGTGGTTAACACTACTCTTTCCTTCGTACCGAGAACCATACACCTCCTGAACATGCTACTTTGGGCATTCTCAATCGGTTTTATTACAAAAGATGTAAACATTTCGGCAAATAGTTTGGAAACCCCCGGAACCCATAAATTTCGGTTTCGCGATGTTCTCCATAAAACAGATAGCAAGGATGGTAAGCCACATTCGATGAAATCTGGTGATATAATAAACGCGTTTGTTTCGTGAAGATTATGTCGACTCCGAATCCACGTGCAAACTCCACCTTTTCATTTATGGATTGAGCTGAAAACCTCCCGAGAGCGTATAAAGCTATGTCTGCAGCACTAAAAATGAGTTCAGCCGCCAAGTGGCAGTAGAGATAACTCAGAACGAACACCATGCCCACCCGGCAGCAATTCTACAGCGTTTAGGATTCACGCAATGCAGATGGCTAGAAGAGAGTTTTAGACTCAGATATCCGAACCTGTAACCTCCAAATTCGTTTCGGAGGCTAGGCTATCCCGACGATGGTGGGTGTTCGCGTGAACTCAGAACCATGCTCCACAACAGTTTTCAAATATTTTGGCATTGGTGTTTCGATGTCACCAAAGGGAGGATCTCTGTCACAGGACCTCCCCCTCTCATTATATCTTCCACAATTACACAACTGGATGTATTTGTTTACTGGGAGCAACAACCAAGTAAACCTTCCATCCATAATGGCTTGTCTGGAATAGCATGGAATGCTAACCTACCTGTTGTTCAAGGACGTGGAGTCGGAGTAGTGCAGCGATCTATCCGCATGGATGCAAAATTCCAGAACATCCGTATTGAACCGCTCCGTCCAGTCAATCACCGCATCCACTAATTTCAGTCTATGTCGAAGTACAAGACCAAACCTGTACTGTGTAATGTCCGGTGCACTACAATTTCACCTCTTACCTGACATATCTCGATGGTGCAATGTAATGTATATGCTGCGTCACGTGGTCGAGCTCACCTTGACCACTCTTTGGCGTTAGCCGCACACGCATGAATTACAGGCCACTGCACTGAAGAATGCTGCGCGCCCCATGCGCTGTCTGCGGATCTGAGGAACCAAGAAAGATGCTCGGTAATGTTCGTCGAATCTGACTAGCGTTCTCGGAAATGGATGAGGACGTCCGCCAGGTGCAGCAGCGTACTAAATCTTCAATCCATATTGTACTTCTTGGAATGGACTGGAATGCTGACTTCTGCGGTATTTCAGAGCGTGGAGTCGTGTAGCATAACGGTGTCTTGCGGGGATTCCGACTTCCAACAAACCTTCTTCAAACTACCGCGTCCACGAAATGCCTGCGTCCCCTACTCTCAGTTTTGGTTGTAGTAAAACATCCCACCTGTACTGTGGGTCGTGTAGTACACTGCAGTTCCGCATGTCACGTTACATACTTGAGCCCCACACGATGGCCTTTGCTTTGCCTCACGCGGACTAGACTGCTATGGACCATCCCGACTGGTAGTTACCCTCCGAGCGATAGCTTGCCGCGGTAGTGAAGACCTCCACCCGCGCGAGGCACCACCTGGGGCTGTACAGAGCTGGAATTTATGCCGGTGATGGTTAGCTGCACTGGCTTACCCAGAATCGTGTCGACGTTATATGGCAGGAGTAGAGGTGTTAAGATAAGTGCTGACCTCTCGAACAGGATCGGAATGAATCTAGAATGCAAATGAAGACTAGGTTGTAACCTTGATGATAAGTAGCAGATTGCAGGAGGTCGAGTGGACGGAGTTAGACTCGTGTGTGCCGACAGTTAGATGTTTCACTGTACAACGACGAGAGAGGCACTTTTCAGTCCTTTGCGATACGTGTGCATAGTAGAGACTGCTCTTTGAATCATCCTGTCACTGATTAACGATGAGTGCAAAAGTTCACAAAGAGAGGTTGCTTATTGCAGCACCAGGCTGAGGTCTACAGTCGAGTCTGCAATGTTCATTACAAAGTAACTCTTCTCCCTCGCTGTACAGCCACTTACCCTTGGAAGGACGAGAGAAGAATGGACGCCGACACGTCACTCCATTTTTGCTGTAGCCTTAGTACAAGTGACCCTCGCAGGACAGCGGGCGCAAATGACTTCTGGTAAATAGGTCTTATATGTATCGCAAGAAGCGCCTAAATGAAATGGAGCGCGAGTCGATTTCAAAGAGAACTCGTCCACGTCTATGTAGTGTGGTCCAAAAGTAAGTACATATTAAGAAATGTAAGACGTGGCTGATGACTGGGACTTGAACCTGCTCACATAAAAACACATGCGCAGATGGATGTTGTTTTTCCGGTTCAACTTCACACATCCTTCTTGCTCATGCATTTTCACATTAGCAGATCTCAGCCGCTGTCATCAGTTCGAATGCACTAGTCTGAAATATGAGTATCTTTCGAACTTTGGCTTTGTGCTAGAGGGCCCCCAATATTCGCCAGTGTTCTGGGCAACCGTTGCCAGATCTGAGCCCGAATCTATTGTAAACGCCATAGTATGGCCTGCTTGCAGCAACTCGTTCTCGCACTCGCATGTAGCGATTGAGACCTTTCTAGTAAACACCAGTCAGTGCTTTCTTCGCATAGCTACTGAATCTTTTTCGTTTCTGTTCCGAACAGCAATGAAAAATCCGTGCCCGTTGGATTCGAAACGAATACCTGCCTAATTCATCATGTCTCCCCTAGCGTGCCAAACAGGAGTAGATGGGCGGACAATATCTGACTCCGCATCGGGTAATGCGGAGATACTTTGTTTCTATGTTTGGCAGCGCTCTATTCTTAAAAGAGCGACAGGGCAGTAAATGCCACGACTTCAATCCCATTTTGCTGTAGCCGAGCTGTAGGTGACCACCCTGGAGCAGGACGTGCACACTGCTTAAGCCAACCAGGTCTTACACGCCTGACACGATGTGTGCAAACAAAGTAAAGGGCGAGTCGACGTCAAAGAGAAATTACAGACGTGAGTTTTGTGAGGCCCAAAAAGAAGGAGTTTTCAAGATGTGATGTGATATATTCACGACAGAATTCGTGATCTACCCATGTGCAAAGACATAAGTAGACGGATGTCCGAACTTTACTGTGAAGAACAACATCCGTCTGCTCATGTATTTTCGTATGTGTAAACCCAAACAATGTGACTAATGACACCTCATCCGTTTCAAAAAGTATTGAAAGATCTTGTATGTGCCTCATGACTCGCAGGAACAAAGTAGAGGCCAAATTTTCGTTACAGAAACGTTGTAGACCTTATTTTTGTGCGGTCGAAAAATGAGTAATTTTCAAAATGGATGGTGCACCAGTAATAACAAGGGTCGTCATCTGCGCATTTCCAAAGACATGAGCAGATGGGTTTCCACATTTTTTTTTGAATAACAGAAGCGATACACCCTTCTTGTATTCATGTGGGCATATAGCAACCTCAGTGATTAGTGATATCCAGCTCATCTTAAAACTTACCTAGTTTGGTACTCCACAGAAAACACGTTTATGATCCGTTTCTGAGACGGACTTGCGCTTTGCATGGCTTTTACGCTTTGTTTGATACGTATGTAGTTTGGTTCGGATATGACGTCTGCGACATTAGACTTGGAGGGGTCAGTTATAGCACAACGACAAAAATTGTGATTTGAAGTGGTGAGGTCTGGCCTGCTCTCGTCCTTCAATGGATAGGAGGCCGTAGAGCGTAGCAAGCCCCCTGCTTCGTACTAATCGACCTCGACTAGACTGCAGGCAACAGTATTTTCGTGCGACTACAAATACTTGATCGTGAACCACGAAATACAACAGGTATGGATCTATTCGCACATAGTTAATATGCGATGGGGCGATGTGCCGAGCCAGCTCTACTACTCAAGCGCAGTGCCAAAGGCACATAAACTACGCTTGACCCTTGCGATACAGCCAAGTGTTTAATTGTCTTCAAGGACCACAAAAACATCGCGGACCAGCACCTGTACTATTTGCTAATTTTTACGTAGGCTCGGTAACGAGGACTCTGGTGTTATGTTTAGTGGCGGATTTGTACATATAGATCTGCATACATCCAGAAAATGAGTACTTCCCAGACATGCTGAGAGCTCAGACCGTGCCGTCAATCTGGCTTCACATGAGGGCTTCCTGTAGGCTTTCAAACACTTTTCGGTGCAGGTCGGTCTGCAGGGTCTGTAGGATAAGGGGCGTTTTATTCTGCCAACGATCATTGAAATGGCGGTTTTAGTCTGAATATGTGTTTGTTTGCGGTATTTCCTCCCGCAGCATATCGACGGGGCCTCGGCAGTAGACAGCTTGGAGGGCACTATGATCGTGGTCTAACGTACGAGCTGCGATAAAGCCCCGATGGTGAAGCAGCTTATCAACAAAAGTCAGTGTGTGGGGGGGGCAACCGTGTGAAGAGGGAATTCTTACTCTACAGCGTGCGAGAAGGATGTCTGGATCCGTCATCAAGAAGTTGGCGACGCCAAACACACGCGCACCGTCATTTTCCTTCACTTTAGCAGCAGAAAATCTCATCGGCTTTACTAGAAAGTCAATCTTTTTTACGGTCGCCGTGTCATCCCAGTTCAAGGAAATTGGAGAACAGAGAACAGAGGTAACGTCGCCTGATCAGTATGGACATGGTTTTTGCAGTGGATCGGAGACTCCTCGATGATGGCATATCATCACGTGCCTGGACAAGGCAGCGTTTCTGGTTCCGGAAGTACGTGCGGACGTCCCTTGCGTGCGCTACGAGGTCTACAAATATTGGTAGTTTACTACACATTTTGCAGTTCTTGATGTAGTCGTAATAGTCCTGGACTTTCACCAGGAGGACCTCTAGGTCTAGTACTGACATCTGGAACACTACGGCACGCGGGGATCCATGATAAAGTAATAATGGGTGGCGTACTGCAACGTGTAGACGATCACCGCTAGTTTTACTACACTACAACTGCCCTTCTTGTGGTCCCAAATGGCATACTGCTGATCACCGAAGCTGATAAAACTAGACGTGAAGATGTACTGCCTGTGTTTGACGTCTGGTCGGTTTTTCCTAACTTTCCGTTTTACAACATGTGCACTGTGTATAGAGTATCCGGACGGACCTACACTACCACCATCACACAGCGGTACCATGCGCAGGCTCCTACCCCCTCGTGACCATGCATTGACCCATGCTCTGCACAATGCATCTCCGACTCTATGTCTCGCCACTCTGCAACCAGAACATGCATCTGTTCCAAGCCTTCTTCCGGTTTGCGCCACCGAGCCCGATTATCACTTCCATTCTCTCGCCCTCACCACTTCCAATAACCAATTCTCCCCGCATCACGTCGGTCATTACATGAATTGGCACTGGTCAGCGTCGGTGCACGACATGCGAATCCTCCGTCCCAGTTTGCACTACCGCGCCGCAACACCACCCACCATCCTTAATCGTCTCCCTGTTAGATAACCCACAGTCACCGCACCATATTGCACCGGGCATATCTGGCCACTCGTACCCAACGCCAAACGTCTAGTCCAAAATTTGCTCCGGATTGCCCAACAAAGCCCCGCAATTGCCCAAACTTCGTCAGACTCTTCACGTTCGACGAGCGACACCTCCCCCGTTGCCTCACACCGCCCATGTCTTGTCGTTATCTAGAGAGGATCCACGTCCCGCCCAATAGTTGTTCGAGTTTGGACCGCCACGGGCTAAGAACGTCCACACTCCCTCACGTTCTCCACCCCCAACGACCAACACTCCCCCCCGTCGAGTCGCATACTACATTTTTCTGCCAATCGCCAAACACACGATACATCCCGCCGAACCTCCATTTGGTTCTGGCAATCGATCCGGACGAACTCGGGCTGCTCCCGTACGCACGCAGTTGCGTCACAAGGAAACAAGACTTGTTGGTACGAAAGATTTAATGGATGCAGGGTACGTGCGTAGATCTCAGAAAATATATTTCCCCATCGCCGCGGATCACAAACTGCCAGTGCCAGCTTCCTGCGTTCCATGGTTTCGCCGGCGTGCGTCCAATTTCCCATAGACCGTCTGAAACTTTGAGATATTTCCAATGGTGGGTATTACAGTATAACTGCGCTTCGGTTCTCTCGGCTTGTCCTAGTAGCCGTGAGCCAATACGTGACAAATTCTTCCCTGCGGAGCGAATAGGGTCGGTATGTGTCCAATGACGAGCCTGATTTCAATCATGAGCTCTCCCACGTGTGCCAAACTTAGTACAGGCCCGGCGCACGCAGGAGTGCTCACGGACGGCCTAGTCGTCTTGAATTGACAACAGATGAGACTGAGGCCCCACGCGTAGAGACCCTTGTCGCACTCAGTTCTTCAATTCCTCTCGCCAGCCTTTCGTCGTGGGGCCCCCTTCGCACGTGTTTCATTAACGGTGAAAGTTTACGCGTACTTTCTTTCCTATTACGAGAACCGGTGTTCCTTCGGAACACAGCGACCGCCCAAGCTCGCCGTGACTGCGCCGTGAAGGTTTTCTTGCCCACCAGGCTCCCCCCCCATCCGGTGAAAACGACCACTCTGATCGTGCTTAGGGACCTTCTCTTCGGGCCCTCCCATTCCCATGTTATCCCGACGCCGATACGACCAAATGTAAGACCCACCTGTCTAGACAACCCTTTCCAGTTTCTTTAGCTGAATTGATTATGGGCGTCAGTCCGCATATCGTTGATGAGATCATCTCTATCCTGAGGGACCCTCGCTTCTTTCTTGCCCACTTCGGAGAGCGCATTTGACCGCCAAAAGAGTGTCTCTCCCGTCACACTCGCTGTCGTCGACAAGAAGCTTCACCATTAGGGCTTCTCCGTAACTCCTGTGTTGGACCACAGAGGTACGTCCTTCGGAACTACCTACAGCCAAGACCCTTTTTGGATGCTGCGAAAGCAAATAGCGTAAATTCTCATAGAATCTTCCTTCTACCGCCCTTGTGGTGACCCCCCCGCAGAGCGGAACACATCTCTTGGCCCATCCCCTGCAGACTGATGTGCGCCACCAAGTTTGTCGAGACCCTGAAGAAGGAGTTAAGAGTATCGAGCTTGGCGATCCCATATGGGGCATAGAGACGTCGAGGACCCACTCGTTCGTAGGTTGCATACAAATTTGTGCGGACAACTCGGCCACTGCAGTTAAGAACAGACTCTTATTTGGCTACCTCGTCCATCTTTCCGTTCCTAATGTTAATTGCCGCTTTCCGCCGACGTTGCATAATCTCCCGGCACACCGTCGTTGGCTATCTTTCTGTCCAGGGTTTCCCCGCCGCCAACGAGAGAGACGTTGACTCCGCTCCACTTTCTTCCACTACCCGTGCACAGCAGATCAGAACCGCCATGATACACTACCTTCCTGCACTCTCTGCTATTGCCACTATACGGAAAAGCCCCCCTAGGCTTCACATGCTTAGACGCTTCCCATCGTTTCCGGAAATACCACCCAGTCCTTACTAGCTACCGTTGCGTTATACCCCCGGCGAGGGATATCATCGACACTTGCTCGGGCACGAGAACCGGCCAGTCCTGCCACTTTCGGGAAGCACCTTCAATTCTTCGGACTTCCCCTGCCTCACTCCCGCCGCGTACCACGCAGCTCATCATTTATCTTCTCAGGAAAGTGGCCTGGCGCGAGGCAGACGCGGCTGCTCATGCATCCATGGGAAAGTCGCGTCAAGCATGAGTCGCCACTGCATGGGGGAAAGAAATGATCTCCATCTCCTCCCTGCGGAGGTTGGAATCTGTTCTGGAATTTGGTCCCCTCGTTCCGCCCAATTGTCCTCTTGACGTGCACTCCGTTTTCGATTTGAGACAGCTGAGCAAGATACACTTCGGCATTGTCAAGCTTATCAACACCAGCAAATATGTCAGGCGCGACTTCCCCGTCTTATCGACGAGGTAAGCTTCCCTCAGCATCAGTCCGAAGTAGTTCAGAACCATCTGCGTTGATCTCCCTTGCCAAGTCAACGCAGTATCGGCTCCATTCAGAAAGGCTTCTATATTCCCGCCCTACATGTCCACCTCTCCGTTTCAGCGAAACGCAGTCGCCACAATAGACCGCATACAAATGAAGGAGTCTTCGGCATGGTGCCGGCGGTAAAGTAGAGGTCTCTCGGCACGTTTTTTTCGCATTGTCGTAGGAATCATAGCCAGTTCCTGCGATGAAGCCGTTCCCGTGCCTCTCGCATCGATTTGCGCTCAGTAGTCAGACACATTAATATTGAACTCAACACAGATATTACACGGGCACTGGGGCCTTGCCGATGTTCACACCGTAGAGGAGCCTGTCAATACCATTGAAGGCTCCATACTCCACATCGTTGGGGACCAGTGCCCCACTAGCCTCAAGGCCCTCAAGTTTCATATCATCGCCCACCTTGCCTTTACACCCGCAATTCAGAAAGCCTACAACACCTAGGAGCATGTGTTTACAAACAAGCTCACGCTGCACTCAAGCACAACTACTGCAGCACCTCCAGAAGGAGGAGCCAGAGTTGTGGACGAAAGCGTCCTTCGAATCCAGCATTCCGAGACACTTCCTGCCCCCCGAACGTAAGTGGTCTCTTTCTCACACTCGCGTTACGTCACAAAGCTGCAAATAAATCTAAACGACGGACACGGGGCGCAATGTTTCAGAAAAGGCGTCAGAGTGTACCTCCCCGTACTTGCCGACTCGGGAACCCTTTCCGTACCGCTGCTCGGAAGCGAAGAAGGCCGCCTCGCCGTAACGACGCTCACTCACTACGAGGAGAAGGTTGCAACATTCTGGCTGACCTTCTTGTCCAGCTTGGTCATGAGGGCACCATTATGCTCCTGGACGTTATCTGAGCCTAGTTTCTCGAGCGACGTTCGCTGAGCACATGTGAAACTGAGCCGTATTGCTATAGTGTGAAAAGCTCACTCTCTTGGTGGATTCTTTCTTTCTGTTAACGACTATGATCCCAACCTCAGATTCTGTCGACTCCGGACAACGCGGAAAACTGGAAATCAGCGGGTTCCTGCGGATGGTAGTGACAGATTGACTAGTTGGTAGCGATTCAGAATCCTGCCCCAGGCCACTGACGACGAAGAACACTTACACACCGTAAACGTGTCACAGGTTGTATTTTTCTTCCGCACATAAGACCATGATTCACTATGATTGTCCGAGTGTTCCTTCGTCCAGGAAATAGCTTCTAGTGCACCAATCGACACCGTCGATGAAACGGTGGAGTGCGTGTGCCGGAGATGGTCGGCAAATGAAAATGTGGATCGTGCAGAAAAGACCGTCGCGTTGCCGGATATACATGGAGATGGGCCTCGAGCTCCTCCTTTTTTCTGGTATTTTTCGCACAAGGCCCCTCATATCATGTGTACAGCTCATGCCGTACGGTCAGAATTGCACATCCCCCCGATGACACGTGAATACCACTGGCCCTACGCTCACTCGTACGGGAATGAATTCTTCAAAGACTCTGCGGTAGGGCAAGTACTATACTAACCGTGCCCTCCGGGGATCACGCGATTCGCTTCGCAGTTGAATCAATCACAACACAAATACAATATCTTCATTCAGCTGCAATCATACATGTCCGGTTCGCTGCCGTTGCTTTTTTTTGTACGCGGGCATGTACTCATTCTGTACTACAGGGAAAGCAGTCGAGGAGTGATCGATACTTGTGGCCGGACTCCGTGACGGACCAGGAGCGCCATTATAAATCTCATAAGGTCCCTGGCTTAAGTCTCCGCGTTGAATGTGACAAAAAGCAGAACTACCGACCACACGCGTAATGCCGCCCTGACACGACGTGTTTCTTAACGCCACATAGAACTTGTTACTTGAACTCACCACTACCGTATAGATGGCTATCCGAGGGCTCCTGCCATGAAATCCTCACCATATTCTTCACTAGACCGTTCCATCTCCTTATTCTCTGACTCAGACGGCTCTCTCTAAGCCAGCGAGCTGGATGGAAATATCTCACGCGGAAGAATGCGGCATAAAACGCTAGAACTGGCCCCTAGGCTCTGCGCGGTGGTCAAGTGGAGGTATTTTGATAACGTCAGGCTGATAATGTATTGGTGCTGGTCCCCACGCCTTTCAGCGTGGTCCAGACAGGACACCGACTTTACTCCCGAGGCACCGAGGGGTGTCGGTTACGCAATACAGCCGTACATGGATTTCCCGTCCGGTTGTGCTTAGTACCTCCGGAAATGGGAAACGTTATGTTTGTCTGGAACGAGTATCCAAGCAGAACGTCACCCTCCTGAAGATTACACACCGCACTCTATACAGAGCGATCACCGTATGCGTGATCGGCGACCCTGCTAAGGCGGCACAACGAGAAGTGCAGAGTCCTTCCCCCACGTGGTGAGCTTCTCACCCTCGACGCTGCTTGAAGTGCTTGAGAAAAGTACCCTGCCCTCTTGCCATCCGATACAAACTTGGTTTTCCGGGATATCAGAAAGCATTACCAGACGCACTGCAACAGCATGTCTCCGGGGTTTATATTCCATGCCCCCGTCACATCAGAGATCCTCTGCGTCATCCTTGCACGTAACTTGCAGCCTTTGGTAACAGCCTCCTCGCACTCGCGGCGGCGTTCGGCTTCCTAAAACAAGGATGGCCGGGTCCTGGAGCCGATGTCTGCACGGTCCACTCCAAACAGAACCATCGACGCATTATTGTAGGCTCGGGTCTAGAAAACCTTACGATTTGCGACGACCATCGGTGGAATCGGCACGAAATCCTCCAGGTCGTCCAATGAGACTTCCTCCGCCTCGCACAGCTCACTGAAAGACCTCTAATTCCGGGCAGCAACGGACATTGTTCGGTCGAGCTCAGCAGTGTTGCGGTGGAATTATTCCGAAGTTTGCTTCAAGATGGGTTTGGCGACACCAAAGTAGTCTGCCCTCGCTTCTGTCATACGCTTGTGGCTCTAACAACACCCCGCAGTAACACGCGATGGGGCTTTTTCAGATACGCCGTGACATGCTACAAGCCAAGCGTAGGCTCTCGTTCTCCTGCTTGTCTTTCTTGAATTTCCTCCGCGGTCGCGTCAGCTCGCAAGGTGCTGCCTCCCCCGCCTCCTGCCCCTCGGGATACTCTCGATTGGCTTGGCGTTGCCTCTCTTTGCGATTGTTGGCCTTTATCTTGAGACTAGCCATTTTTTGCTCCCGCGCTCGGACCTTTTTGGCTTTCTCCACAAGCATCGCCAGAAGCCGCTCGAACGGTTGACGCGAGAGCGACTGTCAGCGAGCTACAGCGGAACTCTACACGCTTGTCCAGGACGCCATGGCCGAAGGCTGAAACGAAAAGGGTGTCACATCTGATGCACCAGGGGGACGCACGGTTGCATGAGGAGTTCATCCTACTTGGTGGAGGGTGTGCGGCCGCTCCCAGGCAGTAACGTCTAGCGTCTGTACGGGCATTAGTGACATGACTCCAGCTCGAAGAATATGGATGGCTGTACTTGGAGTGCGGTCACAATCGTCGGGAAAACTGCAAAAATGCACTTGGGTGCCAGCATGGCCTAGTAGACCTGGTGGTGTTGCCGCAGAACCGTGGGTCTCCAATAAAATGGCACCATGGGCTATCTAATCTTTTTGTCGGAAGAGAGACGGCGCTGTCTTCGTCCGGAGCTGCAAAACCCGAGTGAATGTAGCTGCAGGTTGTCACTGAGCTTCCATAAGCAGGCAGCTTAGCGCAGCTAACGAGACATTCGCAGCCTGAGCAATATTGTCCTTATCGTGCTTCTCGTGGCTACACTCACGAAATCTTCGTACCGGAAATACAGTTCTCTCCCTTCTGGCTGGTGAACCTATCGACGTGGCCCTGTCCCAGAGATAGGATAATATCGACTGAGACTTGGTGAGAAACACCAGTTCGTCGGCTACGTAACAGTTTTTATGACCTGCGTATTGCAAGTCGCAGCTCTCCCTGACAGTGGGCCCTTCTGAGCTGAGGTTCACACTACCAATGACATCGGACGTTTGAAATATCTCAAGCATCAAATCGATGGACTAGAAACAGTGACTGAGGGCCGAAAAACTGGCCAGTCGGAAAAGCGACGGAACTTCAGGCCCGCGTAGTGGGACTGTTGTCAGGGGTTAAGATCTGCTCTTCTGACAAATATATGAGCGAATGCGCGCAATATGTCGGGTTCAATTTAGCACCTCCGCCTGCATCTGTGACAGCACGTGGGCACGTCCCCACCCCTCGCATTCGAAACGCTTGTCAAAAGCTCACATCTTTATCATAAAAGCATGTAAATGTGGCTTGTACGCCTTTCTTTAGTCCATCTTCCAGTCTCCTTCCTGTACTTCCACCCACATCGGTTTCCATGCTGCACATGAGACCCTCTCCTGACCCCTCCTTACATCTCCTGCATTCTTGATCCTGCCTCCTTCCTTGCTTTCTCACGAGACTGCAGCCATCTCGAGAACTGGACGCAGCCGACCCGAAATGGACAGCGAGTGCTTTGTCCGCCTCAGTTGCTCTTCTCTTTTGAACGGAGGTGAACGCGAACTTCGGCCTCAAGAGGATCCAAATAGCGGCCTTCGTGCACTATGTCATCACAGTAAAGGACAAGGCTTCACTGGCTATCAAGGAAAGTGCGGCAGAGAAGAGCAAGCAATGCATGCCTAGAAACGACTCGCGTGCTTAAATTCAGAGCGAACACCCGGCTGCACGCGAGCTGAGCATTGAGCAGGTGAAGCAGATGGTGCTTGCAGCGCTATCAGTCGTGGTGCTGGCTCAAAAAGACAACCACATTTAGGCGATCATGGATGCAGCCTTCAGCTAGAACAACCGGCAGGTGTGCCTGCTTGTTTCGATCACGTACAGGCCGCTCAAGATCAGTAGGGTCGGGAGGGCAAGTCTGCTGGAGTCGATTTGCGTCGCCCACACCAGAACCTTCGAGGTGCGCATGTTCTTCCACGCCATCAACATACGCCATGAGAGATGCGGCGGCAAAGTACTCACTGCATTCAAAAGTGCGATTCAAGTTGGGAATCGTCCCGCGATGTCTCCTGTGATGCGAACTTGGGCGTAGATGAGCCTAGGGGAGGCAATAGGGCTTTCGGATTTCGACGTGCTAATCGGACTCTTCCTTTCGCTACGTCAGTCCTTTACGCACTTCGAAGTTTTCTGAGACACGCGCTCACGGCTTTGCACTGATTATGCCGTTCAGCACGCTGTAAGGGGATGGGGTGGTAACTCTGGAAGAGAGTATGAGCATTTCATAGGCAGGGATTCGGACTGGGGGTAAGAATGCAGCACTGACGGCCTTTTGGAGCTCACGTCTATGCATGTTGCAAGCCGTCGCTCCGAACGAAACGACGTTCGACGGCAAGCATTAAAATTACGGGCCATATACAGACTGCTTCAATTCTCCCGGTGACTACTCACTGAAGGACTTCTCAGAGCTCTGGAGGGATGATCGGGAGGCCTCGGAGCTTCAATCTCAAGCCCCCGACGGCGATGGTGCCTGTCCAGGTTTACTGAGTTACTTTGGAGAAAGCTACATGCCTACCCGAAAGATATAAGACCGCGTCGACGTCGGCAGGTGATGCAGTCGAGCACAAAGCTTAGTAGAGGATCGCCTCGGGAACCTCCTCGCTTTCCATATTCTCGCCTGAAAGAGGAGATGGAGATGGATCTGCAAGATCGCAATTAAGAACGGGAGGAAATTAGCGCATGCGCTCGTACAGGTTATGCTAGTCCTGCCTCCCAGCGCACTCTGGACTGACTCGTAATACAACAGGAAGAATCCATTCGGGAAGCAATGAAGCCATCCAACCTCACTGTGTTGTGGCCAACGCTGGAGGATGCTTTGGGCGAGTCGCTCCCCGAGTAGATTCCTTCGACCAACCCTCTGTCTGCATTTGTCGACGAGGTAACGTTAAATTACGATGTTCACAGGAATCACTTCCCCGACCGTCTCTATCATCATGCTGACGATTCAGGTGAGTGCCTGCATTATGAGGTTCAGCTGCTGTTGATGGACCTCTCGGTCAACACCAGAAGCGACTGAAAAGGTGACAAATCTATCTATAATCTCTTCACTCCGAAGGACATGAACGCGCCCCTCATGATACTGAACGCTCTGCTCCGGAAAACCGGCTACTGGATCATCTCTTGTACTGGTTTCCATAACGGCATGTGTCCTTCGCGCCTGAAGTGCCATAGCCGAGAAGTTTAGACAGATAGCATTCACAGGGCCAGTGCGTCGAAGTGGAGGCAGTGGAGAGACGAGGTTTTTAATGCAGAGGAACAGCCGATGGTACAGGTCTGAACTCGTCGTCGTTGTACGTAAATGCTGGGTATAGTATAATGTGGCCCCGCCTCGACCATCTGGCGGGCTGTTCAGGTCTGGCTGGGGAATGTACCGTCCAACGTTCATCTTGCCGGGATACGGCACCATAGGAAGAGGTATGTGCAGTGAACGCACGTAGCGTAAGCGTACTTCATGGAGGCGGTCCAGGAGGTAGATACCGGCGCAGGTAGATCCGGGGGAGGTCCCCGAAAGAGCTGAGGAGGGAACCCGTCAGAAGAAGCCTGGACCTCAGTGTAAATAAAGTACTCATATGAGCGAACCGCTTTTGCAGTATTCACCACCATGCGACCTTATCGTTGACATGACCCAACGTACTTGCGCGGGTGTGAAAGAATGGGTACGACTTCCGAAACATCGCCGTTTCGTGGGCTGGGACAAGGATGATGAGTGCGGGAGACAAGCTGCAGCTAGCATCGAGAACGCATGTTTCTAAGCGTCGTGAGTACCGCAAGCGACAGTTTAGACTCTTCTCTCGTTCACGGGCTTTTCTGAACCTACCTGGCTGATTCGAAACCGATGGAGTCTCGGAGAAGGAGGAACGAACCTCGTAAAGCTCCTGTTGAGCGTCCAAGGTATCATTGTCTGCCCGACTAGGTAGTTCACTGTATCCCGAACAAGGACAGGGATCTCGTGCTTTTTCTGCACCACTCATTGACGTGGGCAAATGAGTCGCGGGCAAAATGCTACGGACGCTTGGACACGCAAGATTCATTAGGATTGGTGGCAGTGCAGGAGATCGCGGGCTCTGTGGTGGTGAGTCCGCCGACGGTTAGGTACAAGGGCGTGGAACTCGTGGTGTTTGGAGATAACCATTTCGGGAAAAGAGAGACGACTCTCTGCTCCTAAGAAAATGTTCTTTACACTGACTTGTCTCAGAACACACGTGAGGGGATGAATAGTAACTGGGCTCGGTTTTTGAAAGTAGACAAAGAACGGTTCGACCATGGCGCTCTTTTCGCGGAAAGGCTGGTGGAGTCCCCTCGGGGTCCAAAGCGTAACGTCTATATTGTACGGGTATCGTTCTATATGGTCGTATTTGTGGGCGATACTCTGCATTTGCGTGAGGATATGGAAGAGCGGAATAGCGACCGTGAGATGCAGATGACGAGTCAAACGAGGATCCAGGAGAACTTTCGCGGAGAGATCTACGGCTACTCAGCTTCATAACCGTCCTTGCGACGTATCAGCTCGTGAAGGGCGGGGAGCTGTTTAGAAAGAACTGGGACAAGTCTCGGTTGTAGGTACGGGCGGAAAATTTACTAACTGACGGGCAGTACCAAAAGGTTAAACTCTCCTGGAGAGTGCGGGAGCCAGTTGCGGCCTGCACGCCAGGACACGACTGCTGGGGACACAGACTTTTAGTCAGCCGAAAGAATGGTCGTCCGTGAAAGTAGAAAATTCTGGGGCCTTTACAGCACAAGAACGCGATTTGGAAAGGTGCTACAATTTGGACCCGAGGGGTGTCATTAGTGATAGGGGCTGGGATCTGCTCATGTGGCAACATAGCTCATGTGAAAACACATGAACGAGTGGATCTCGTTTAATAGATTAAAGTTCGGACGTCCATATGCTCGTGTCTTATCGGCAGAGTCGATCCAAGGCCATGTGATTAGTATCGTCACCTGCGACACTCAAATTCATATATTTATCAGGCGTGGGTTTCTGCTGGTGTCTTACACCCAAATCTGCGTCTCTCCGTGCACAACGGCATTTGCTGCCAATGGTGCCCGCTTGCACTCCATTCCCCGTCGTATTCCTGCTTTTTATGTACGTGGACTTGCACCTCTGCATGTTTCTATTCCATACCTTCGCCCATACACCCTCCTGCGCACAATGGATCTTGCTCCTTTTCTCCGCCTTCCCACCGTGGACTCCCGCCCCTTCTATACCCCTCATTCTCAACTCTTCAGGTCTGGTGTACTTCCTGTATGACCGACAAATTTTCTACGTCGGCTTCCACTCGCGACTCACTCACGTCGGCCACGCAGCATTAGCATGTGGTATTGTTGGTGCCTTAACCGGAACTGACGGTAAGAAAGGTTGAGCTCTAGGCCACGGCGGTGGGTCCAACCCGCCGAATCGAAGTCTGGAGACCACAAATACCTACATCGTAACCATTGCGGCCATGTGTGCCCTTCGTCCGGCCGGTCTTCACTGCCAGAGACTTTTGTCAGTAAGGGATAAAACGTGGCTGCCGTGGAGGTGGAAGAGAAGCCATTCTCACTTTTGACTGTCGCGAAAGCCAACCAGGAATGTACCGAGTTCTGCGTATGTCTCGGACAGACTATAGAGCTGTGACACATCCGTCGCGCAAGCGCTGCCACCATCAACTGACAGCCACCAAACCAAGATTGTTGACCCCGCTACTAGTAGGACCTTTCCGTGACGTAGCTGACAGTGCGACGCTCTGACACTTTTTAGCTACCAAGTATCGCGGAAGAGATCGTCAAGGACGGCATGCTGTTGCTCGACGGCGTAAAGTGTGGTACAGTGGAAGGTATCGCTCGCCTCCGACGCGCCCTTGGCCTGAATATGGAAAATAGTTGCGCGGCGTTGACTTGCCGGCGCCTCCGCCAACACCTTGCTCACCGTAATGCAGTACGAGAGGTGACGGATTCAGAATTCATACCCTGCTTGTACTAGTAGAAAACCTCCACTGGACTCGCCCACATTGACCAGTCCCTCTTCCTCTAACTGTTGGGTGTGATCTGCTTCACGACGGCTATCAAGGGCAGGAACGACATCAGCTCACTTGCGTTGAGTCCGAAGGGAATAGCGAACCGATTGAATTGCGCATATGAGGTGCCACCAATAGGCCTCTCTAACTACTACTGCTAAGTTCGTGTCCCCAGGATCTTCCTCCGACGCTCATGACAAGTGAAAAGGCTAAGTGGTCTGAACATCGATAGATCGACCCGTCAGAAGCTCTGCATCATTTACCTTGATGGCGCACATCTTTGGTACTTCAGCCCACGTGTTGTTGCTTCGTTCAAGATTTCCGCGTCGCGCGTCGTCAGTGACCCGGATCGGGACGGGAAGTGTTACTTTGAAGCGTCCAAAGAGTGCGCAAGCATACTTTTGCAAGTCATGCTCGACTTGCTCGAGAGGTTCGGAAAGTCCAAGGGCCTAAGATGCGAAGACCTTGTCATGACTAGAATTTCGCAATCTAAACTCCTCACAATGTGCATCAAGGAGCGCTACCTTAACCAGATGCGTTTCGTATCGAGAAGAGACTAGGACTCTCGAGAACATCTCGAAAAGCATAACAAGGGCCCCGACGTATTCTTCTCGAACATGGCTGCTGAGCAATTTGCCCCGTGGCCACGAAGAACACCACCTCATCTCGCGTGAGGACTTCGGCCGCTGCACCTTATGGACACAACTCTTCGAGGCATGCCCTTATTTTCCACGTGAGAACCATCGACACTACGGTCGCTGTGCGGAGGGCATCAAGAGCACTAGCTACCACGGATGCCCTTCTTAGGATGCGAAGTGCTGCATCCTTGTCACAGTCAACACCTCAACTTGAAGAAGCTCAGCAGACGGGGAAGTCAGGTGGATTCAAATATGCGACGCAGTATTTGAAGCGACGGGTCGTGGGGGAGGCCAGGGCAGAGACGAGGCAGAAAAGGAAGACTAAGAAGACGATGGGGACCCAAAAGAACATGGCGCACGGCCAAGCTGTCCCACACATGTTCGGCGACAAAGGTCTAATCTGGTTAGCGGTCACATTTACCGAGGACATGCCTGTGTTCGATGAAAACCTGGAACCTTGAGACGGAATTGCGTTCGTTCGCCCGTGAGATCACAACGAAGAGTACTTCCAGCTATTGATGGTGGACGACACGTATGCCTTGCTCAGGCTGCTTGCAGCTCACGCACCTATTGAGCGCAGGGTATACTTACACATAATACATAAGGATGTCGCAGTCACGCACCGACTCCATCTCTTCACCACTAGCTATATGCAGATTAGCCACCTTGATGGCAACGATCCACGTCCAGACATTGGGAAGTCCAGGAGGTCTCGGACACGCATGTGGAGCAATTTTGTGCATGGGGAGTGGGATTATCGCCGCGGGAATACCTCCTTCCAGAAAGGACAAGGTGCGTTTTAGAACCCGCGCTCTACCGGCCTTTTGAACGCCGCTCCCTGCTGCAGCATTCCCCCTGGAAGCATTGCGCCGCTGAATGCAAAGCCCAAGTGCAACATTTTCCGGGTTGAAGAGCTATTTTCGTTTATCTCGAGCACATTCAACTGGAAGAGCGGGTTGGACAATGTGCCAAATGAGACCTGGTCGAACCGGCCTGTTGACAAAGAGGCAGATGGCGGCCACGCATTACACTTGAAGCTGGAAATCGCGCGCTACTCCACGACATACAGCCAGGTGATGGAGCGTTTTGTCTTGCAAGCGGATGTGGTGTTGGCTTCGCGAGGCCGTAAGTGGCCTGACGCGTGCGGGGCTCAGATTTCGGCCTCGGTACGTCCCAAGGAGATGCCTGGCAGGGAGCTGTTTATGGCTGCGACTTGGGGTCCACATTTGCTGGGAAGGAAGGTCTGCCTGCCACATGCGGCGTACAGAGGGTCTGAGAAGAAATCGAAAGCGGAGACGTTGGGCTTTTCTGCAACCATGACTAGGGGTTTGTGCTTTCAGATCTGGATGTATGACTATGCGGACGTCTTGAAGGAGGAGAAGGAAGATGGACCGAAGGCACCCGCGTCGCAGTTTAAGATGAAGTAGATCGCTACGCCGACCATCTCTGCTGTCTTTTGGCATGGCCACATCACGCATGCTGCAACCGGGTAAGACGGCCGTACTACGGATGAGGTCACGGTACGAAGCGACACTTACTCCACGCCAGAAGGAAACGACGTACCAGACCAGATGTTCTTCGCACTCGGGGGTCTACTGAAATTCGACACCAGTAGTGCGGTCTCTGTTCGTGGTAGAAATAGCAGAATACCTGAGGAGTCGGAGAGTGCGAACGACGCGGACGCGTTTGGTCTTTCAGCGTTGGACGCGGGCATTAGTAATAGGGCAGACGGGATTACTTCTAGAGATATTGGTTTTGATTCCTACGAACGCAAAGAATTGATTGCCGTTGTGACTACTAGCGGAGGACCATACATCCCTTATCGAAAAAGGTTGCTTTATAGTATTGAGTAAAATAATGTTCAAAATTACACAAGAGTACAAGACCCATGTCCGGCAACCAGCCCAGCCTATCGTGGTGGGGAAGGACATCAGCTCAAACGCCACGATTATTGCACAGAAAAGTGAGCAACTTTTGCTGGCGTTCGAGTAGAAAAAAGAAGTTCGAAGAGTAGATAATTCTGAAGACTGATTGGGTGTCACTCGTGACAGAGTCGCGTGTCCTACTCATCGGAAAACAAACGAATAGGTGGCGGTGCAAAACGTAGGCTGTAAAACGATATCCTCCAGTGTCAAATTCTCACATGACTAGATCCCAGCGTGTGCCATTGCGAAGACCCCCTCAAACTTGATGATTGACTTCTTTTGAACCCCTCCGAATATACGAGTAGGACTTCTCTCTGGAGTTCGACTCGCGCTTCTCTTCCTTTCTACACTTCGAGTGAATTCTGTCAGTCCTGCTCAGGACGAGAATGGTCCAGCTGCGGTCTGGCGGGAGTCTCTCATCGCACTGATACCGCGAGGGCAGAGCGAGGTGATCGCGTCCGTTCTGACTTCATCAATATGACGATAGATAGCCGTATAGCGCACCACGAACGTTGCCCTGTTTGAACGATGCAGACTCGTCTGCAAGCCGTAGCCATGGATTGCGATTGGTGACGATCTGTCGGAAATCACGCGGCACCAGATGTTTAAACTCTCGCGCGAAGTGTTGCTCAATGCAATTTCAATGGGCGAAGCACAGGTTGCTCCGCGACCGTACTACTAACGACAGAAAAACGATGTTTGAGCTTCGTGATAGAGTAGTAGGTCCTTTTTTCGAAACGCACCGGCGTGACCCCGTCACTCACAACTCGTTCCGTCCGCTGTCTCTTACGCAAGTGGCAACACAGTCCTTGTTTGTGTTCGAATACGGCGACACCACTGTCTATGAATACAGTGAATGGTTTTACATCTTCTCTCTTGCCATTTGATTTCAGACCGACTCGGGGTGAGCCACTACAGCTGAGCAGCACTCGGCGTATTGCTCAGTTCTCTGGAGCCACGAACGGCACAAATAGCGCGTAGTTTTCTTCACTAAGGTGGGAAGTAATCATTTCGAAGTCAGTTTTGAGTATGATTGATCGAAGATTCATATGTGCGGATGCCCCAGGCTATGGGCTCTCGTGCGGTAACGGCACACGCAAAGTGAGATGAGAAATCGCACTGTACCGCAGAACTCGTAGTATAAGATGGATGTTTTACGAGAGAATGTAACATGACTAGTGGACAGGGATATTTACTGCACGCAGCGGGTCACCGTTCTGTTTTTATGGAAGCCGGTGCATATGCAAAAAGCCGTCGTCCTACATGAGCTCGTGGTTTTCGAATGCGAGGGGGGGTTAGCATTCTATGGCACTCGAAAATAAGTAGTATGAGGGCAAGGATCACGATACTACTGATGTAGGGAGACGTCTGTATCCATTTCTGGAAACAGCGACACCCCATACTGCAACAAGTGCTCAAATTGTGGAGTGTAAGGGTGGTTCTACGTTACTCTTATCGTACGCCGGTACCTCGCTTAGTCTGCCGCCCACTCATCCAGTTCCAACGGATGATCCTCTGCACATTGCGTGGTAACCTTCATGTCTAAACAACTTCGGATTACAACGAGCATCCTGGCAGAGATTTGTTCAAGTTAAGGCCAACGGGCTCCACCATGACCCTTACTGTCGAACTCTCTCCCCCTCGTAAATACGATACTCCCTGCATCATCTTGTACCGTCCTTGTCTCCACAGTCTTCCTCGACGGAACGAATCTGGCCAAGCCTTTGTTCGAGTTTGGACTATCACGCGCCACCAGCAGGGCCGCCCTCTTCCTGCTTCCTCCTCCGGCGACCTACATTTCTCAAACCCTATCCTCCTTCACACATGGTCCTACTCTTCGACGACCTCGCATGACTTCCCCATCCTCCCCTGTAGTTTGCAGCACCTGTCCCTGCCACTACCCCACTCCCTGCCCCCCGTCACCTTCACAAACCCCAAACCGGCTAATCGCGACGCAATGCCCACTGCTCGCCCGTCTTCCCCGACACCATATGTCCCATCAAGCATATCTCCCAGCTCGCACTCCCATGCCTGGCCTTCAGGTCGGCTGCCCTACCCATACCAGCTCCAAAGACCAACACTCCCTACAGTACATCACGTACCAATTGTCTTCCCCCTCTTTAATAACACCACACGATTCACCCGGCTCCTGCTCCAGTTCGCACGCCCATGGCCTACTAGCATTCCCATTTGCCTATGCTTTCCATCTCCTACGACCTCCACTCCCCGCATAATGTCGCATGCCACAATTTTGGCCATTTCAAAACCACAATATGCATCCCACCGAGCTCTCGTTTGGATCCGTTAAATGCAGGTCATGAGATAGTCCTTCTCATTCAAAAAATCCATCGCATCACAACGAAAAAGAAATTGGATCTTGGCAAGTCTACCAGAGGTGAGGATACCTGCGTAGATGTGACAAGATGGTGTCTCGCGTCGTTACGGTCTAGAAAAAGCATGTGGTAGGATAACGCGCTCCTTAGTTTCTGCGCCTTGTCTCGAAAGTAACCTACACTGCACGAAGTGTTGAGATCTCCCAGCGAGCAGCATCACAACTTCAATGTATTTCAGAACCCACCATCTGCTGCAGTACCCGGCATCGAGTAAACACTGAGCACTTCTCGACAGATGCAACAGAGTGCTTATGTTCCGAATGGGAGGTCCGGTTTTCACACGTGAGCGTTCCCGCGTGCATGAGACCTGCACTATTATCTATCAGAAATTGAGTTTTGCATCAAATAAGACTAAGAGACGACCAGAAATGTAGAAGTAATACACAATGAGTATGGTGATTATGCCAGTTGTTGTACGTGTAGTGTATTTGACCTACTTCCCTGATATGAAAAGAAAATGTAGTCTACTAGGCTGCCCTTCAACTCTGACTGTACGAAAAGTTTATTACCTTTATCTACAGCTCACTCTGCCAGTCCAGAAAACGCAAAGACCCTCCACTACTTATCAAGAACACACCAAGTGGCCGTTTCTTCGATACTTTAAGATCTCCGGGAGACTCAGTCTTATTTGAGGCAGATTGGCCTCAGCTGAGGCGAAATGTCCCAGTCGACACTAGGTTTTGTGCAACCCAAAGTACTCACGTGGAAACAAGGTTCCATCCCACTAGTGGATACAAGAACAATAATCCACACGCGGACTATGTAAAAGCTTTTTATTTAGCCACTGCTGCTGCCTGCTGTTCATCATACACCCCCGTTTGGCGGGGTTGAATATATCCTGCAAGTTTCGGCAATACTTGTACTATTTTCCAAAAGCGCACTTCCTCTCCAAATACGAGTAGCAGTATCACGTCTGAACACAGCGACCAGTCGAGCTCATCCCGACTTGTTGGCAGGTTCTACCAGCCCCAGAGTATTCTGATTACTGTGAGAACAACGCTCATTGCGAACAGGCTGAGGCTCTCCAGCCTCCCACGCTCCCATTTTCAAGTAATGCGGTTGCGGACGCGACTGCGTGTAAGACTGGCCTCTTCATAGAACCCATTCCACTTCTTCCAGCCAGAGAACAGAACACTACCGACCAGCCCATTACTGATGGTTTCATTCCTGCCGGGGGATCCGTACGATTCACTCGTGCGCTCTGAAGACTGATTTAGTGTTCAAAAAACCATCATTTCCTCGTACTCCCTGTCGTCGTGAAGCAGATTCCGCACCGAAGCTTCTCGGCACATTTTTTTTTCCATTACAGTGGTACGTCCCTCGGAACCACCTACTTCGAAGACCATGTGTAGATACTGCGAAAGCGAAGAACACAAGATAACACTGAGTCGTTCATTTACCGCCGTGTCCGTTACCCCCCTCGACCGCAACGCATAACTCTGAGGAATCTGCTCTGATAAACATGCCCTGCCGACTATGCCACGATTCCAAATGACACTTTATGGGGAGCGAGCTCGGGGGTATGATTGGGGACACAATAACGTGGAGAACCCATTTGTATCTTGGTTGGATACAATTCGAGGAACACAACACGCGCCACTACATTTCAAAACAGTGCCTTCTTTGCCTATACCGTGCATCTCGCTCTCCTCAACTTTACCGTCACTATCCGCCGAAGTTGGATAATATCCGCGCACCCCATTGCTGCCCACCTTTTCTTCTAGCTCCCCTCCACCGTAGATGACCAAGACTTTGCCGTCATTTCTCCTTCTCTGACACTACTCGCGCACTTCAGACTAAAAATTCCATACTACACTCCGCCCTGGACTCTTTTCTATCGCCTCCGTGAAGAATCCTTCGTCGACTTTACACCCTCAGATGCCTCCCGTTATCTCTAGCGAAATGAAGCCGTCCTCACCAGCTACTGTTACAGTAGAGAGGACGAACATTTTCGGCACTCAATTGCGCACTAATACAAGCCGACTCTGCCATCGCTTTTACGAACCCTCAAATTTGGTCACCTCGTCCGCCTCATTCCCGGTACACACTACTTAGTCCGTGGTCGTTTTTCTCAGAGATGTGTTCAACCCCGAGCCAAACTCCCATGTCCACATGTTGCTCAGCAGGCCAGTTCTGTCACAGGCTACTTCCACACAGGAGTAGCAAGCCTTAGGCACACGCATCTGGCGAAGGTTTGCATCTTTTCATATACATGTACCCTCCTTGCCTCCGATGCTATTCCCAATATGCACTATATCGATGGATTCGAACTGCTGCGCAACTTCCGCTCCAGCATTTCCAAGCTAATCCGGGCCTACACATTAATTAGGCCCAACTGCTCCACCGTATTCAAAGAGCAAACTTCCGCTAGCAGCAGCTGGAAGCTGTTCGAATTCATCTGTACTGCTCTCCTTCGCAGAGTTATCACCGTTTTGGCTGCCATTCGTAGGGACTTCTCCACTCCCGGCCTAAACATTCACTTTTTCTAGGTCTATAAATAGGCACTCGTGCAACTGGACTCTATGCAGATGAGGGGCTCGGTACTACACTGAGAGCCGACAACATCGCGTCCGTTAACACGATATATCGAATTGTCGCAGGATTCATAAATCATTACTATTCTGAAGTTGACTCCGAGCTTCTTGCGACAACTTCCATTCAGTACTCACACTCTCTAACACTTGGCCCCAAGCGGGGACCCCAAGGACCCTGTAGCTACGAGAATCTTCACAGTCTACGGTACTGTATCAATGAATTTAAATCCTTTTTGCACCATTCCTGTAAGGACTACCACCCACTACAGTCCAAGATCCTACAGTGTGACATCTCTGCCCTCCTTGTAGACGATATCCACAATTTCAGAGGCGCCTAACATCTAAACGCCGGTGTTCTTGATAACGTTGTCACTGCCCGCAAGTAACATGACAGCTTGCCATCCAAGCCAAAGGCAACAGCCATCGATAGAACCGTCCCCCAAGTACACTACTCCGAGGATCTTTCTGTCCTTCGAACTTAGGTCGTACCCGTCGCACGATAACGTCGCTTCACCATCCAACTCAAGAATCTGCAGGAACGGAAAGCTGGGAATCTTCTCAGTAAAAGTTTCACAATGCAACTCCGCGAACTCATTCGCCATATCGCTTCTCCGCAGGGAAAGGGGCCGCCTCATTGTTAAGATGCCCCACTCAATACCTGGAGAAGCATACAACATCTACGCCGAAGTTCCTGTCCAGCTGCGTGGCGAGAGCTTCACGATGCTGCTGGACCTTGCCCGCGCCGACTTTCTGCAGAACATTTCGCCCCACGCATCTAGCGGTCTCCAAAATACTGTTCTGAATGCTTTTTACGTTCTTGGTGGCTCGCTTCGTTCCGTAAATGTATGTGATCCCGAAAAAGGTCTGGACCCAGTGCGCTAGTATTTAATTCAGCACCGCTATGGAAAGAGTAGCTTCGGTGCAACGAAACAGTAGCGACTCACATTTCCTGTCCAGACCGCTGACGACGAAGGCCACATAGACACTTTTCGAGTCACCCAAGGTGTCACTCTCCTCTTTACGCATGACCGTATTTCACAGAAACGTGCAAAACATGCGTGTAGTCACTGCATGGAATGTACTGCACCAAATGGGGATGTTGTTGACGCGCTAGGATGCGGTTGCCTGTGGTGATCTCTACAAGAGAATGTAAATCTGGGAGAAAGTCCTGTCCCTATGCCGGGTGTGCAACGGAAAGTGCATCAGGCTCCTTCTTCTCCCTAGTCTGGGGTGTGGAAAGTCTCTGCGATCCATGTGACAGCTCGCTTAGTACGATCTTGGTTCCATATCGCGGCTTATACTCCTCGACGTCACTATCTACACCATTACTTCTATAGAGAAAGATTCCATACAGACTCTAACGCATGGCTAGATCTCTTGGGAGACCCTGTCCGGTGCGCACGCCGTCCCCTTGTCATTGCACTTAACTAAAACAAAACGGCAATTTCTTTACTGAGCTACACACAGACGAGTCCGCTCTACTACTGTCCCCCTATCCTCTGCGTAGCCGTTCACTCGTCCTGTACGCCAATAAATTCGCGGGGCGAGTAATCCAGAGTTGCGGCCAGAGTCTGTGACAGACCAAACGCACCTTTGCAAAGCTCAGATGGTTCCTTCACCGAGTCTCCGCTTTTGTTACACGAATCAAAAACATTTCTCGCAATATTCGGGATATTTTCAGAAAACTACGTCTTTCTTATCACCACATAAATCCTAGTCCCCGAACAAACCATCACCACGTCTGTGCATACTCAGTGGGCCCCTTCTGCGAAACACTCTGTGTTCTCTTATGCAGACCGGCCCATCCCCTCGCTCTCTAACTCAGAAACCGCCTCCCGAATGGTAAACCCAGACAGGGACATCTCCTGCGGAGCAATCCTGGACAATACGCTACAAACGGTCCCTAATATCTGCGCGGTTGCCACCGATATGCGATTGGAAAACATAAGCCTGGAAGGGCATCGTTCATAGACTCGATGACCCCGCGGAAGGATCAGAAAGTATCCCACCGTTGCCCCAGAGGTGTGCGGGCGTGCAGGGTGCGTGATGGAGTCGTGTATGGATGCGTCGTCCAAATCAGCATCACGCTCGTACACCTAATGAAAAGAATTCTCCAGCACAAGTTTTCAAGCACCATGGCACCCTTTCCAAGGTAGCATACCTCACTCTGCACACTCTGATGACTATATTTTTGAACTTCGACGTTCCTGAGGCGCCACCATGAGAAACCTCCACTCCGTCCGTCATCTGATGCGTTTAGTGGCCTCACCTTCGCTTGAAGTTACGTGTGAAAAACGCTCGGCTTGGCTACTGGCCAAGATAAGCGTAGATGTCGGCGAAATGAAGAAGGAATAACCCGGGCTTATGAACAGCTTGTCAGTAGCAATTCTCTTCCGCGAGCACAATTCATCAACAGTTCTCTGCTTCTTCTTTCAATATAAAACAAAGTCTGTTTACACAGCCTCCTCGCATTGGCAAGGGAGTTTGGGGCCCGAAACGAAACGATGCCCAGTTCCCGGTGGTAGGATTTGTACGAATTTTTTCAATCAGAGCCCTGGCCAGACCATAGTACAAAAGATTTTAGTAATCTTTGCAACTGGATATAATCTGCGGTGAAATCAGAACGTCACTTTCCAGATTGTCTGCGACGGATTCCCCCGCCCCGATTGTGTCACTGCGACCAGTCCAGTTCGGGACTGGAACATCAGTTGCGAGGTCAGGCTCAACAGTTTGGCGAAACCATTCCATCAGAATCTGCTTCGAGAGGGGCTTGACCACACCAAAGTACTTCGCCGACCTTTCTGTCATGCTCCTGCGACCCTGATCATGCCCGGGCACGGCACGCAGTGCGTCCTGCTATGCCCCTCAAGAAATCCTGCAAGCCGCGTGGAGGCTCTTGTTCTCATCGGTGACGCCATCGAGGTTAGCCTCCAATCGTATGAATTCTGAAATTTTTTCCGTCGTCGTGGGACGTATCTCGTGATGCATGTCATTGACTTGCCGAAATTTCTTTCTGCAATCAGTCTTCCCTATCCTGAAACAATACATCTCTCTTTTGTGTGCGACGGCCTTGTCGGTTTCCACGGCAAGAATTGTGTGAAGTTCCTCGAGCTATTTACACGGGATCGATTGACGGCGGGGTATAGCGTAAGTCGTAACCGTCATTCGGGACGTTATAGGCGGACGTCTAGAGCAAGACAGTCTCATTGCAGTTTCACCACAATGCCTCAGGTTCAGAGGACGATTCTGTTTAGTTTTACGGAGGATATACGACCGGATACGGGCGGAATTGTTTGGCTCGCGTACGCACGTTACAGATTCGATTCGTACCTGCACGACGAAGCTGGTTCTGCTCGGTCAGTCATCAGATACCAAAGAACAACGAAAGTCTGGAACCTCGTTGGCAGCCCGCTGTGTTAGAGCTGCTGGTATCGGAGCAGCGGCGTGGGTCACGAGAACAACAGTTGCATACGCTTCTTCACCTTCCGGACGAAATGGAGACAGCGCTGGCGTCTTTTAGGCCGCACACCCCACATTAACTTGGCTGCCGGTTAATACTGGGTTGGACCATGGTCGTGGCGCACTGCAGTCATAGCTACCGCCTCACGAAGGGCATCATAGTCCTCATCCTGATGTTCATGGATGTGCTTGAAGCTTTTCGCGGACGGGCAGCCTTTCTGTCACCTCCGGCCGGCAGAGCCATCTGTGTGACGCTGATTCAGGGGAACTACGAGAAAGGCCGACGCTTGTTCAGAAGGACAGATTTAACAAATACTTCGCATTTCGTATGGGCTCTGCAGCACAAGGGCACAGCGGACAGTGACATTGAGGCCGTTGTCACGCCACGGACCAGCTTATAATGACCGCTGACGGTTTGAGTATCATGAGTCTGAACTGGAGAACAGACAACTGTGGCTGAGGGCCGGCAGGCGGGTGAATCCAAAAATAGCAGAAATTCGGATTGAAGGGATACCGCTCATGATACAGGATCGGATCTACTCATGCAGAAATACGTGAGCAGATGGGTGTTTTCTTTCGTTTTCAATTTTGTACATCCTTCTCCTCACGTGCTTGCACATGAGCTGATCCCCACACGCGTCATTTGTGACCCCCCTTCCTACCATAGAAAGTCCACTTATGCTTCCGCATTTCGACAAGGAAATGCAATAGGTCTTGACTTCTCTTTCACAGCAGTACAAGTGCAGGTTTGGAACGCGTCATAACCTTGCCCGCAGTCCTTGGCGTCCAAAATTCGAAGATACCCGACCTGCTTCTCCACCACGTCAACCGACACCCTTGCCACACCAATATATCGCATGGTCTATCCTTCTTTCTTCTTTCCATTATACACACTCCTCCCTGCAACTCTACCCATGCGGTTTTCACTGTCCCGTTTGCAAGGCTCTGCTGCTCCCCTCTGCATTTCCAGAAGTCCGGGTCATCTCGCCCTTCCTCCTTTCTCCGCGGCCCCCAGGCCATGCGGCTCCCAGAGCTCACGCCATCAGAGGCAGCCGGCGTGTACTCACCTGTCTTCATTGCCGTTCTCTCATCACCAGAGTTGATTGCAGAGTATGGCCTCATTACGAGGGCCATGCGGGCCCTCCTGCTCATTCTCCGCGCAGCATATGGTGCAGTCTCAATTACGATCATGGCAATTGGCACAATCGAGAGCGGGTAGCGCAGGCCCGAAATAGCCTTCCACACTTCAATGAAGAGTGTCGACCCGGCCTGTCCTCAGCTGGACACCGGTTAGAGGCTCTAGGTAGCGCGCGCGGCGCTGTTAACCTTGTTGCTGACGGGGAAAGACGAGAGGGTTGAGAAAGTTGAAGATACGGCCGAGAGCCAGAAGAATAACGCATTGCATAGCATTCCTTGGACCGAACTAATCCCGCCTACGGGTAGCCAAGTTTGGACGTAGACCTGCGGGAGGTGTTTCCCGTCATGTATCCTGGAACTTCCGTGGCCCTATTGTTGTGCCGAGCAATCAATGTATGCCGTTCGTGACGCGGCAGCAAATATAAATTTTCTTTCAGGAAGGCGACTCAAGGCGGAAATACTCTCGCGTTTGCAGTGCAGCTGCTACCTCAAGTATGGGCGAAGCTGCCGAGGGTCATGGGAGTTTTGGACTGCGCACTGCCAGTCGGAACCTATAATACGTATCCTCCGCTTTTTCAGCAATACTTGGCTTTGAAGTTTCGACCTGAAGGCTTTGAAGCCATGGCGTGGTCGACAAACTTGGAGACCGATGGGGTAACAAACCTGGAAGCGAGTACGAGAAGTTTGTCGGCATGGGTTCGAACCGCGAAAAAAGATACGTCAATCCAGTCGATAGCGAGCTCGTCCCTGTCCGCCATACAAGCCATCCCTAGCAACAGAAAGATGTACGATGTGAAGCACCGCAGAAAGTGCTCGTGTCTGGACTGATTTGACTTAGGCGCTGTCTACTTAAAAAGGGCCTTTTCCAACTCGACAGTGGATGTCCAAGAGGCCTAGGGGCTTCGGTAAAAGGCGCCCGGAAACTACGGTCCCTGCTCAGATGTTATTTCGGTCGACCCCGGGCTATCACAAGCGGATTTGGACGAGACGAGACCGCCCTGTCGCCCTCCGGTGACGCAGTCAAACTCCACTTCCAAACGGGGACTATCCTATAAGGCCCCCCCGTTGTCATATGCATGGCTAAAGGACAAGATGGAGCTGGACCTACCGGGCAGTAATAACTACGGGGAGGAAGTTGTGGAACCGAGCAATAGGGGGAAGGCCAACGAAGCTTTTAGGTCGACTCTCCATATATTCGTGCCGCGGTCGGCAAGCACCCCTTCTGAAGCACTACAACCATCCAGCTGCCGTACCTCGCACTCCTAGCCAGACGCTATGGCGGAAGAGTCGCTTTCCGAGGAAACCTTTCCGACTCGCCTTCTCACAGAGTTCGCCGACGTCACGAGGTCGTACTATCGTGTGGATACCTGTAGTGTCTTCCACATCTTTAATCAACATGACGGAAACTTGGATGATTCTAGAATGGTATGGTTCACCTTCGATTCACGGACCTGGCATTCGACACCACATATAAACCAGCTGCAGACAACTCTGCCCATAATGTCATCATCGGCCAAAACATCGCTAATTCCATCCCCGACTTCGACGCACTGCTCGCCAACGCTGGGCATGGAACAGTTTCGTGTAGCCGTCTCCGGTTCGGCGTATATCTTTGGCGCACGAATCATAACATCCCAGAATCGTGCGACAAGGGGAGTGCTGCAATGACGACGGGTATTTGCATGCATCTCACGCAGCATAAACAAACTTTATGCATGGAGTCCAGCAGGCGGAGCCCGGAGGGGTGAAGAGAAGAGATGACGATGGGAGGCGCGGGAAGGTGCTCTGACTACAGCAGAAGAGCTTTAGTTACACGAGCGAGCTGGTGTCTCGGTTTTGGGTACAAGAAGACCTTGCTGGGCATCGCCCTCGTGCTACTTTCCGAAAATCAAAAGCATGCGTAGGAGTTCAAAAACATCGCCTTGTGGTAGGTTGGGGCAAGAATGGCGACTGTTTCAGTCAAGTTCCACTGAACTTGAATGACGCTGTTTGCGAACACATGATGAGCAACACCTCAGAAATCTGTGGTTCTTCGCGGTTTCTGGAGTTTGCCATGAGGTACTCGGTCGGAATACAACGGGACCTGTTATCGAGCAAGAGAAATGAGCGGTAAAATGCTCATTGTGGGTGTCCGCGGTACTATTGTCTACCGGACGACATCGTTCCTTTCGTTGAAGGCTATGGCGCTAAACTCGTACTTTCCCTGCGCTATTTGCGGACCTTCCTAGTCAGCTAGCCTGCATGCTACCGTGCCCTTGTTCCCACGTGACACTCGTTAGCAATGAAGGCGGCAGAAGCGATGGGGGGGCGGCACGGTAGTGCTTCCATTGGCATTGATGCCCAGAGGCGTGGGAATTGGTGTCTTTCGGGACAGTGTTTTCTTAAGAAAATGGACCATTCTCCTCCTCGACGGGAGGCTCCTTTATTTCGACTTTTTTCACCGCAGGCACGAGAAGACAGAGGCGTACGTAGGCCTATTGTCGGGGGTTCATAGAGAACCGTTCAACGGGGTGACGCTTCTCCTGGGAAGGTGGACAGAATCCCGTTAATGTCCGAGATATAACATCTCAACCGTACTGGAACTATTCTGTCTCCTCAGTATTTTGAGTGCCTATCATTTTCCCCTGCGGATGAGGGGGAGCAAAACAGGTCCATTTTCTGAGCGCGAGACGCAAACGTGCAATTTTACGGGAATGGAGGGGGAAAATCGCTGCGAGTTTCGCATGCATTGATCCTCATGACAAGCTCTATGGCACGTGATATTCTGAAAGTACAGGAGCTATGCACAAACTGTGCGGACTGGCTCATCTTCAAGGTGCATGGTAGGAACTTTGTTATTTGGGTGCGGTAAAACAAATCTAAGCACCAAGTGCACCTACGAGAACAGGTACCTACGACGAGGCCGCATGGAAGACATTGGGAGGAAAGAGATGGACTGAGCCAGAACAATGGTCGCGAAGCAAAGTTGGCAGTCCTCAAGCCGATGCAGCAGAAAAAGAGATATTTGACAATTTAAGACGATCGGGACTCGAAGTGTTTCAGTCACGATAAAGGGAACGTTCGGCTCATGTCAAAATACATGAGCAGACGGATGTCATTATTTGTGTTCAATTTCGTACGCCTGTATGCTCGTCTGTTTCCATATGAGCAGGTCGCTATCCCGACCACTACTGCCAGCTCCTCCGACTCTCATACCGGTACATTCTTCATGTCGTAAATTTCATTGCTGTACCCTGCTCAGAACCTTTTCTCTCTGTGTGCCATGCAATTTTGCGATGACCGAGATCTGCTAAATTCCTGTGGAACTCATCTCGCCGCCCGTCTTGCGATACGATTTTCATTTTCCTATTTTTTCATTCTCTCAGGCTACCAGTGCACCTTGCCTTGCACGGATATTGTCACTCATCTTCTCCTAATTCCTGTCATGAACTCCCATCTCCTATATTCCCAACGGTCGCCATTTCTCGAAACTGCCGTACTTGTAAATTGACCAACACCCTTCCCCTCGCGAATTCCACACTTTACTGGCTTACAGGAGCCATGGGGCGGGAGCTGGGGGTAAAGCTAGATCATGAATAGTACCGGGCAGCGGCAGTGGAGGTGTTCCTGGCTGAACCCAGCGTACGACTCTCTGCGTCGGAGTTGTCGGCACATAAACGCCGACACTAAGACGAGTTAGGCTCCATATGCCCGTTGCCCTGCCGCCGTCGTAGCCAGAGACTTGCAACGATGAGTATTACGAGTTTTGTGCTTTAGAGGTAGACGAGCAACCAGTGTCCAGTCGGATTCTCTCCGAAGCCGACTACGAGTCCATCCAGGTCTACGCGAGTATTACGCAGTCGATACAGACGCAGGGTCTTGTTCGTAAAGGCATGGACACAACCAAGCAACGGGTCCTAAGGAACATGGTTGAACATGGTTGGAAGAACGATGTGGGCATGATGGCTGTCACAGTTGGACATTGCGATAATGCCGTTCTAACGTATATCGTCGACGGGTGATGGACGGACTCCATTGTGGAAAAGTCGTCCTTACCTTGAACGAAAGATGTGAAAGCATGACATGCGGCTGCGGAGGCTTTTGTGTGATCTTTGTCCACCATGGAAATGGACAGGACGTGATAGAAATGGAAATCACGTCCCCGTGTCCAAGTCGAACACCCCCACCGGCCTGGTCCGCATCCACAAGCCCCTCTTGAGCTAAAGCACGAGTGTGGTCAATTTCATGGAGGCTGCTGCTGTCGCGTACCATACGGACCTGTCGGCGCAGATTCAGAATTCAGCTTGCGAAGCCATGACAAAGGTCACTCTGCGGCTAGCAAAAGGCCCATCTACATACTTCCGCCACGCATGTGTGGCCAGGGGTTTCCTCCGATACTTCTGCCTCGTCAAAGTGCTGGGCGACATGACCTTCGGCAGCTCGGTCTTGAAGAAACTCGGAATCATGCTCCACAATGGCGCATATCTCTGGTCACAGAGCCCTACAGTTGTTGCTCAGCAAATGAGTTCCGTGTCGCATCTCGTGAACATCCCGAGCCACGACAGAACGTTCAGCTCCAACATGTTCTACGAGTTCGGCAACATGCTTCTCCGGTTCCTACAGTACTTCTTCGATAAGCATGGGGGGCGTAAGGGGCAAATTTGATGCGATTCTCTGAAAACCAAGATTGCGCACTTCGGGCTCCGCAGGATTGCCTCCGAGGCGCTTCACTTCAACACCATGTGTTCCTTCTTCAAGAGAGATAGCGACCCCCAGAAATATCTGTTTAAACCCAGTAAGGCCCGCGCTACAGGCTTCGATACCAAGGAAACTCAGCAATTTGGTCCCGAGCCCAGGAGGAACCCTGCTTCGAACCAGGTGACGACCATAGCTGCTACTCCGTCTGGATGCAGCCCTGCCTAGCGTGCTCCAATTTCGGCCGCATAAGGAGCCCATCGTGTAGTCCATTCGTAACAGGCCCCATCATCGCTGATTGCGACAAAAGCACTTCCCAGATACAGGGCGACCGCACCAGTTTCACACTCAACGCCTCTACCCATGGCGGTTTCGGAGTCAGGAAAATATACTAGGATCAAAACGACAGTGATGCGATGGAAACAGAAGATCACATAGAAGGTAAGATGTGAGACGGGGAAGAAAGTGATGACCAGGAAGGCGAAGGCGACCAATGAGAACGAGGATAAAGCTCGACGTGCCCCACAGATGTTCGACGGCAAGGTCCCCATCCAGCTAGCGGTCAACACTACCGACGACATGCCGATGTTCGATCCTAGCCACAAATGGTGGGATGTACTCGCCTATGTCGGTCCGCTCCATCACCGTGAATAGTCCTTCCGCCTAGTTTTGGCGAACGACAAGCACCTCATGCTCTGGCTGCTTTCAATCCGCGTACCAATCCAGCACTGAGCGCACCAATACCGCGCGACCGGGGACGTCGTAGCCGTCCATTAGCCTCACTTCTTCATGGCTAGTTACGTGCACTTTACCGAGCTTGAGGGTTCCGTGATCCGTCCAGATACCTGGAAACCCAGAAAGCCTCCAGCGCATGTGTGTCGGACTCTACCGGACGGGGATGGAGACTGCGACTAAATTTGGAGCTGCATTGACGACCGGCAGAGTGAGCTTCAGCCTCTGCGCTAAAATATCCTGAAGAGTGTCGCTATTTGGAGCGGCAGTCCACACGGAAGCATCGTACTCCTCAAGTTGGTGCCCTAATCAATCCGTTCTCGGGTCGAGAAGCTGTTTTCGTTGTTTGTCGTCGACTTCAAAGGGGAGAGTACCCTGGGACAGCGGTCGAATGAGATCAAATGGAACCTGTTTGGAAATAAACGGCATACCCAGGCCAATGCAGTAAAGCAGGAGCTAGGATTCGCCAGTTACTCCTTTAAACAGAGCTTCATGATGGAAGTACACTAGTCGAAAAGGGACCAGGTTTGGGCTTGGCGATGGTATACGTAGCTGGGCACGTGGTCAGGTCTTCTTCCCGCCTGCATCTGTCAGAGGAAGAAGTCCGGCTGGAGACTCTTCATGCCAAGGACTGGGGGTCGGTTCCTGCTAACTGGAAAGGACTTCGAGCACGGAGTGCTGCACAGTGAGTCTGACGAAATGATGAAAGCGGCGACGCCGGGCCTCTTTCTCAGTCGTGAGCGTGGCGATATGCTTCTCTCTTTGAGCGCCTGATTATTCGCACGTGTTTGCATACTGGGAGGACAGCTGGCAGGTGGCAGCTGCAGCGTCGCTCAAGATGACGAAGATCGTTATGCCGCGCAACTATGTTTGTTGTAGGCATAGGCATCTCACGCACGTTGACGTTAAATGTGAACACCGAAATACGGATAGAGTGACGGAAGAGTACCATGTGTTCCTCATGCTGGCAGGTAAGGGTGTACCGTACCATATATCCTATGCACAGAGAGGGCCACCGCATTTCCTAGCCAGTGAGATTGCCCCTGTTAGTTGTAGGAACAGTAGAAGAGTTAAAGAGTCGGGCAGCTCGGACGACGGGGACGCGGTTGGATTTCTGGTCTCGGACACAGACGGAAGCAGTAGCGCAAACGAGGTCCGTTCTAAAGATATCGGTTTCGATTCCTGCGACAACAAGGATTAGGTTGCCATTCCGACGAGTAAAGAAGAATATAGCGTAGGTATGACGACAAGCCCGACAGTAGTGTCTAGTAAAACAATCTTCAGAATTACATGCGAGCACGAGAACCAGTTCAGCCGAGCCGGCCGGACCATAGTGGCGGAAAGATACAAGGGTTCAGACGCAAGAATTGCGGCCCAGAAAAGGCGTTGATTATGGGGGCGCTTTAGCGACACAAAGAGTATCGAGAAGTACTGACATTTTAGATTAGGAGGGCCTCACCAATGATCTGAGCTGGAATCAACTCATGCGGAAATACACAAGTAAATAGGTGTGCGAAACTGAATCTGAAGAACAACATTTACCTACCCACGGCTTTCGACAAGCGCCGACCCAAACCCTTCTCATGACTGAGACCTATCCCATCTCACAGATTACATGATTTCTAAACCCTCCGGATATACGTGCATGACCATTCTCTGACGTGGACTCGTGCTTCCCTTGTTATCGACACATCGTGCAGAACGTATAAGACCTGTTTGACACGAGACGTCGACTCCCGCGGTCCTGTGGGGGTAACTTATCGCACGGCCACAGCAAAGATGGTCTAAAATGATCGCGTCTGTTCTCTATTTGTCATTAAAGAATAGATGGCGGAAAAGCGTAGGAATAAATATGCTCCATATTGATTGGCGCAGAACTGACAGTGGGCATCAGAATTGAGTAGCGATTGGCAGGAATTCGTCGCAAACCACTCAGTGTCAGATGTACAAATTCATGTGCGAGTTGTTTACCAGCAGTAGTACGATGCACAAAGCAGACTCTACTCGGCAAATGTAATGAGATAGGGTCGAACACTCCATTTGAGCCTCGCGATGACGATTAACGGCTCATGATTGGCCCGCACGGAAATGACGCCGTCGACAAGTATTCGTGCAATCTGTTTCTTCTTACGCGGGTTACGTGATAGTCCTTACCAGGGTTCCACTGTGGCTACGACACTGTCTAGGAAGGTACGTCATAGCTTCAACCTTCATCTCCTGTCCTGTAATGTCAGCAAGATTCTGGGTAAAGCGCGTAGGTAAACATCGGCGGGCATGCTTTTCATTTTCCTTGAGCCTCACATGACGCGCAAGGCGCGTGGCGTTCTTGAGTGGGCTTGCGAGCAATACGTTCGAGGGCAGTTAAGATGATGGATAATCCGAGGAATCCTTCTCCCCGTGGCGCAGGCTATACATCATCGTGCGCTATTGAGGTACGTAAGGTCAGACAAGTAACTGCATTATACTGCATAGCTCGTAGTAGGAGCTTGATTCTATGATGGAAAATAGACCATGGGTATTGATTGCCGAAATTCCCAGGACGTGGCATTTCGAAACGGAGTTTTTCGGAATCCTGTGTCAGCGCGAAAAACCGCCGTACTACACGACATTTGGGATTTAAAGGGCCACAGAAGTCTCTATTCCATGGCACTGCAGAAATTCCAGGATATGTCTATGGATTCCTAGACTGCTACAGCCTGCGAAAGTCCATATCCGTTTTCAGAAAGAACTCCACGGCCCAAAATACAACTCGGTCGAGCTGTCCCAAGTTTAATCCTTCTCTTGGTGCCCATTTTCTGATTACCGGTCGGGTTCTCGGCCCTGGAATCACCAAATAAAGTCACCAGGCCCCGGATACTTAGGGCATAAACCGGAGTATTCCCGCCAGTACATATACAAACTCGGCCTTCTACTTTATTCCAGACTACCTCAACAGCTTGCATGCTGCGGTAAGTGTGCCTCCTTAGCGGATTAGCAATAACACGCTCATAATACGGCATACACCAGCTTTTCAAGCATCAAAAGTGCGCAGTACCGGCAATGGTTGCAGTGTGTGGCACGCAGAATGTCACGCAGAGTTTTTCGGGAACGTCTCCAATTCGTGAAGTCGACTTTTCTTGTCTTCGGACGACACGGCTAGTCGAACTGGGAAGCCGAATTTCGGTACTTCCCGTACCCGAGTAGATGCCGACCGCTCGTGAAGGTCAGGGATACTCTAGAACCAATGCAAAAGTCAACGCTATCGTCCAGTACTTTAGCTAGAGCGCTTTGTGGTGGATCGTAATCTCTGTTCAAACCCTAATCAATTAGGCCACCAGGCAATTGATAGCTGAATAGAAACGTGACCGGTACTCTGCTTAGTCGCCTACAAAATCTGAGTTCTGGAAAGCTACCGATACAGGTATCTGGAGGGCGATTCCTGAATATCATGACGCTATCTGTGCGCTGGAGAATGTTTTCGTCTCAGAGACCGTCCTCCCGATAGCAATGCACGCAGTACGTCTGCGAGCACAACTTGTAGTGATTGTCAATCAATATGGAGTTAAGAACATGAAATGCGCAAAACGGTGGATTTTGTGACGATTTTTGCACCGCGCGATACAATGGGATGCCCTCATTCTTCGCGTTAGCGACGGTGCCTACTGACTATAGCCAATCCCCGTGACCACACAGAACTGCTGTATGATTGACCTTTCTTGATACTATGTAGTACGGTAAGGTTTTCTATTTGTCGCTAGTGCCGAAAAGTAGTCAAGTCGAGAGCCTTTTGTAGCTATGGTGACAATAACGGCGCGATTCAGCATAGTTTCGAGAACCCTATATCCTCCCTGCATATATAAAGGTACACCAAGACTCTGCACCAGCGACTCATCCATTGTGCAGCCACTGTTCGACCACTTGAGAAGTGCGACTTATTTCTGCTTGTCGTGGCTTTCTACTTTTCTGGGGATGTTACCAGGATCTGTAACCTCACTTTTAGGCGGGCCATGATACCAACAAAACATTGAAACTGTGATTTAGTTTTTCACCCACTTCTACGCTTCTGGCGTAGTGACCTATACCCCCACGTACCGAAGAAATCCAGCCTCTTCTCAGCTTGTTCGATCTCCATGAATTCCTTTCTACTGACACGTTAAACCAAAATAAATGTGTCAATAAAGTGATCCGCAGATGCACTAACTTATCGTTGGATCTATTTGTGTCGATAATCAGTAGCTAGAGTAAGCCGTCCGATTTATACAAGCCCACTGTACGTACTGGACTACTTGAATTGATTCCAGGGCTTCGCTTTGCCAGAACGAACTGATGCTACCAATCACCATTTGTGACGATTCTAGACTGTGCCTGGCGATGGTCATAGTGACCTGCCTTGATGAAGATTGGGATGTCGTACTATTTTCATGCTCTTTCTTCGGTTCTTCCTCTCGAAAAAATGTTTCAGATTATTGAAACAAATGGCTGGGTTAGGGAAGCTCTAAACGACCGGCTGACCGATAGTTGATAGTATTGGTTGATGATTTTTCTTCGATGACTAGAAGTTCTACGAACGACTAGCCATACCCGCTTATCTAGAAAATGCACTAAGAGCGAAACCTGCATAGAATATCCCATGCGCAGCGCTTTGGGTGCAATATCAGGTCATATGGGCAAGAATGGGCGATTTCTAATTTCCCACAATTGCCAGCACACCACTCATTGCTTCCAGATATTTCTCAACTTTTCGGGATACATCTGTAGCTGTAAGAGCATGTGCTGCTGAGCTTTCATTGGCTATCTTGAATCAAATTATGCATCATCAAAATACCAGATGCAACTGTTTGCACACGTGTAAGAAATGTGCGCATTCTCCACAAGTGTGCATTGCCCTAATTATCCTCTTATCAAATTTTCCCTATTTTTGGACCAATACACTTACGGCTCTAGGACGTCGCTTCTCGCAACCTGATGAACTAACCGACTGTGTGCAGTTGCGCGCTTATAAACACCCCACTGTATTCGACACCGTCGTATGCACTGCGCCAAGACTATGAGCTGGTGTCAGAAGCCATTTTTGTCCATCATGTGGATATCTTTGGAAATGACACTGCTGGCTCTGCCAACAAATGTAACCGGCTGAAGTTAGAAATATGTTGACTGCCCTAATCGCCGCAAAACTGCACGACGATCGCACCGTCACTTCGCGCCATACCGTCGCCTTCAATGAGTTGTCGAACCAATGATGGATCCCTTCCCACCCTTTCATCCATCGGCGGATGGCAATACTCTAAATAAGTCAGAATCGCCGGTTCTAGTGTCTATCGGATAGTGAGTATTGCCTCGTACGAGGTCAACTCTGGCATCATATGAGGTCGATTCTATGACCGTAAGAGACGGATTAAACCTTCCATTTTTTATCACAATTTACAGGCCAAATACATTTACCACCCGCCTCGTGCTCCTTTCGCGTTCAAGTAGAAAAACTTCTGCAACTATTTCTAACTACGACGAGGTAGTCCACTGGTCTTCCAGCTGCTGCCAGACTATCTGAACGCAAATTCGATTCTCGTTTAGCGCCTTTGCGCTTCGAAATTCTCTTTGATGACTCGGCAGGTTCCGAAGTAGTTCTGTTTCAGGAGTTTTTTAAAGAGCCTACTTGAACAGGAGACAGTATACGGTGACATCTTCTAAAGGGGTATTCCCTAGCGATGAAACGAAATCGAGCAAGTCTTATGATGCTGATAGAACTGTTGGGGGCTACAGAATCTTTTTCAATTTTGGTAGACATTTAGTTGGAGCTCGCGATCGAACCATGCGACGGGAGTCGGAAGTGGGAGACATGAGTTTTGAAAACTGAGAACTCTTCGAGATAATTAGTGGAATTCTCGCTCCTGCTGTCGGTAAAGTTGGACAGCTGTAGAGTGTATTGGACATATGCCCTCATTTAAGACCAACTTCTCTCAAATGAGGCCAACTTTCAAGTCGAAATATAAAATCATTAGGAATTTTTTTTAACTTCTTCTTTCTGCCCATGCGACGCCCCATAGCGTTGACATATCGGAAAGGATAGAGCTGTCGAAATTCACTGACAGCAGGAGCGAGAATTCCACCGATTATCCCGAGGAGTCCCCAACTTTAAAAAACCATGTCTCCCAATTCCGACCCCCGTCGCATTGTTGGGTTGCGAGCTCATACTTGTGCTCGCCCTGTAACCTCCGACTCCAAATGTCGGCGGATGTATGGTGCCAACTCGAAAGTCAAGAAAGTCTCTGGAACCATCAGAGATATCAAGAAGGCCGAGGTCAACGGCAGAAATGTCACTGATGTGAATGTCAGCTAGGAGCTTGCCGATGGTATCAGGTTCATGTCACTGCAGCTGACAAACATCAAGGCATGAGAGAGTCCTGAAAACGATGCTGAAACAGGAATCGCAATTGCTTCTCCAACCTCTGACCAATTGGGACATCAATCAGGCAGTTCCGAATTGGGTGCTGACATCGACCTCGTCACACCCATGGATGGAGATGGTCACGATGTCACAAGGAGCACAAGCGAAGATGCATCTGGCACGATCGTTGAGGTCAGTGGTACAGTGTGGTCTCGTGCCCAAGTCACGCTGGAAATGAATGGCTTCACTTGTACGAAGCCTTGGAAAGTCATTGGCCCAATCGACAAGATTGTACCTGAGAGCTCGTACCCTGCCTCATTAACCCCATCCGACTACTTCATGTGGATGTTCTCGCAGTCTCACCTGAATTGCATGGTTGTGTGGACAAACAGGGAACTGGGAAGCCAGTATTTCGAGACCACAAGCAAAGGTGAAATTTTATGCTTTCTCGGGATTCTGGTCCTAATGACGAGATGCCAGTTCAGCAATCGTCGCACATTGTGGAGCAATATCACGAGCAGCAAGCATTTGCCATATGCACGTTTTGGAGACATAATGCCTATCTGCTTCCAGCAGCTCCCTACATACATTGCATTTACGGGAGCTGGAAGCAGCGCTGAGACCTGGGATTCGAAACAGAACCTGGTCAAAGGTTTCGTTGGTGCAATTAATGATCACCGGTCCACAAAGGTCAAGCCGTCCCACCGCACATGTGTCGATGAGAGTATGTTGAGGCGGTACGGGCTAGGTGGGAGCTGGATTTCCACTGGCATTCCACATTATGTCTCACTCGATCGCAAGCCGGAAAGTGCGTGTGAACTAAATTCAGCTTGCCACGGTGTCAGTGGCATCATGATTCGTCTCGAGCTGGTATTGTCAGCAGATGATAATGTCCACCAACGGTACGAGGGCAGCTATAATCATGGAACTTCCGTACTTCTGAGACTGTTTGGGCCATGGTTCCATACGTACAGGGTCATCTGCGCTGACTCGTACTTTGCGTCGGTTGAGACAGATAAAGCGCTTCTTGACAATGGCCTGAAGTTTACTGGTGTTTTCAAGACAGCCAGAAAGGGTTAACCTGTTGACTACCTCTCCGGACTGGAAATAGCTGACAAGGGTTCTCACGTCACGATGGACACTAGTAAGCCCGAACTCATGGCTGTCATATGGATTGATCTAGATAGACGCTAGTTCATCAGCTCTACTGGGACAACCTCGGCGGGTGAAATCATATACCGTGAGAGGGGGAGGTCCCATGACGGAAACCCTCACCTAGACAGCATTGATATTTCCATTCCGAAAGTATGTGAGACTTACTACGGAACATGCTCTCAGGTTGACAAGCACAACCGATGTCGTCGGGATGACCTTGGGCTGGAAAAGAAGTTCGAGGTTACATATTGGGCGATGAGAGTCAACACCTCTCTACCGGCTATCTGCATCGTTGACTCGTGGAAGCTTTACTCAGGATGACGAAAGAGTAGGTCGTTGGCTCCGAACGATTTCTACTGCCAACCGGCAGATGGACTAATTGGTAATGGTGTGGACAGAAGTTTGCAGGCTCGCAGGAGGTCTGTAGCTGAAACTCCGAATGACAACATGGACTTTGACGGTGAGTTTGTGGTCAATCTAACTCCCACAAAGCGCAGATGTCTGTTGACTGACGGAACGTAATCAAATGCGGCCTATCAATCTCGCTGTTTTTTCTGCAAGAAAACAAAGAAATCGAGAGGTATATGTTCAGGTTGTTACCAAAACATTCGCTGCGAAGTTTATATTTGCCATCCTGAAACTGGCAGGTATTGCTTCAAGCAGCATTTCCAGGAGGTCCATGGCTTCGAATGTGAAGGAAATGAGTAGGTTTTAAAATGTTTCAGTAAGTTGGGAAGTAAAGTCTGATTCTCACGTTCGTGAGCTACCCTGCTTGACATCATAGTTGTCACTTCTAAATGTCTACCGAGATTAAAAAAGATTATATAGCCCCCAACAGTTCTATCGGCGTCATAAGACTTGCTCAATTTCGTTGCATCGCTATGGAATACCCCTTTAGAAGATGTCACCGTATACTTTCTTCTGTTCAAGTGGGCCCTTTAAAAGAACCCTGAAACACAACTACTTCGGAACCTGTCGAGTCCCCAGAGAGGATTTTGAAGCGCAAAGACGCTCAGCGAGAATCAAACTCGCGGTCAGATGCTCCCCCAGCAGCCCGAAGACCACCGGACCAACTCGTCGCAGTTAAATATAGTTGTAGAAATTTTTCTGCTTGAACGCGAAAGGAGCACAAGGTGGGCGGTAGAGGTACTACACCTTCAAAATATGATAAAACATCGAAGGTTTAATTTATTTATTGCAGTCATGATTTTGACCTCATATGAGGCAAAACTCACTGTCCAGTAGACACTAGCCTGTCCGAACTGTCAACACTATGGGGCGTCGTTTGGGCAAAAAGAAGAAGTTAAAAACAATTCCTAATGATATTATATTTCGACTTGAAAGTTGGCCTCATATGAGGCCAAATGTCCAATAGACGCTAGTATCTATTGGACTTTGAGTTTTGCTTCATATGAGGTCAACTCTGGCCTTATATGAGGCCAACTGACCAACGAAAAAGTACTTACAATATATAATACGTATGGTGAATATGCTAGTTGTTGTACGCGTAATTTATCTCATCCCCGTCTATGATATCAAAATAAACGGTAGCCTACTCCGTTGCACTAAAACTCTGACTGCGCAGAAAGTCCGCTGAGATCTCTTACAGCTAGCTCTGCCAGAATAGAGAACTCAAGGACCTTCAAGTAGATATAAAGAACAGCGGAAGTGGACGTCTCCTTGATACTTTAATATCTCCGCGAAATTTGGCTTCATATGAGGCAATTTGACCTCATATGAGGCCAGATGTCCAATAGACACTAGTGCCCATTGTACCTTCTGCATTGTAGGAGTCAAAAATGTATGCACCTTACTTTTATAGTTCCAGACACCCCCAAGATCTCAGCCGGCAATGTTTTGTCGGTTTGTCCAAGTAGAAGGCTGGGGAAGTCAAAACTCTGAAGAATGTCCACATTTCGAGTCGAGTTACTCGTCTTCGCAAGAAAAGGCTTTCTTCGAGACAGCACCTTCTTCGACATCGGAAAATATCTTTTCCCAACTTTTTGCCCAGTATTGACGCTCTGATTACATCTCCACCTCTATCTGATCCGTCCATCGATGTCAGTTTGGGAGCTAGACAATATTTCTGTGGCAGGGTTGTGCTCGAGGAAAGATGCTGCGAATGTAACGTTCCCTGGAAAAGGCAAGAGCAATCCAACAATGTTAGAAAACGCTGGTAAAAATACCTAATAGACTATCGTTTTACTGTACGTCTTTCCATTTCCGCCTCTTCTGAGCCGGCCCCCGGCACAACACACACTCTAGCTGTAGTTACACCATGATGACGAAAAAAAACTACGCTTCGCAATATCTCGTTAACTGCATTTTGTCCTCTTTCCGCTTTCGTTCATGAAGCCACCCAATCATCAACGGCTAGACTGACGCCCCACCAGCTCGTACAGTTTGGCAGAATCTCCACTTCTACATACCGCCTCGGATTTTGGTTTTGCGAAACACACGCCCGGATGTCTGACGTACCGCTGTAAAAACACTCGCGTAAAGTAGTCCGAACGGGTTGGTGACGGACACTGGGAGGCTTGGGATATAAACTGTTCGACTGAATGACAGTCTCTCCGAGTCTCTATGGAGAATGCGATGAATCCAGTCTAGTGAGATATTCGCCTTGGTCCACACTGTATTGCTAACTACGACACCCGGACCAAACATACTGGGCTTGCGTTCCCTGCAAAGTGACGGCCTCTTTCGTTCATCTGTGCGAAGACGTTCATTGAGAGCTTGAAGTGTGACTTACTAACATGCTTGTCTGGTAACTCTTGACCATGGTATCTGACTTAATGAAACCTCTGTCTCAGTGGCCATTCTTAAACATTTTATACTCTTGTGTCAATTTGGTTGTAGTAACGAGTCACTCGAAGCAATCGTTAGACCCCTCCGCTTTCATGGATGTTGGCGGTATTCGCGCCGTTGTTCTAACTCTCAGTGACGTCTCTAACACGTTTTTGCACTTTTTTTGTGCCGTAATTGGGATCAGACAGCTTTTGACATTTAGGGCCACTGGCTCCAATAAAAAAGCTTTCGACCACTCCAAGTCCACAAATGAGAGGTAAGTGGGGAGTGGAAGCCATGAAATATCAATCCTGAGGACTTGTGAGGATATTCTGTGGTGTTCTGATTTCCGCTTAAGGTGAAGTTGGACAGCTCTGTCTTTCACGACCTGTAAGGCTATGGGCCGTAGATTGGCCCGAACGAAGATATTAAGAAAAGTACAACGAATTACTGTTTGAACTGGCAAGGCATCCCCCTTATGAAACTGAATGTCCATTAGGCGCGAAGAACTCCACCAAAGTCATTCGATATGTCGTGGAAAGGGTACGATTTAAGCAAATATGTGTAACAATCATCGATTTCGACCTACCCACACCTGCCAATACACTAATGAAATCTTGGCATACTTTCTTGATGCGTCTGTAAAACTGCCAGCGACATAACATCATGTTCCGTTGACTGCCAAATATCTAGCTAGAAACATTTTCGCCGTAGTTGGACCGTATTAAGAAATCATCTGCGCCAGTGTTAAGTGTGTGCACGACTAATTCGTAAGGTGCTTCTTTCTGGCGTGACTGCACACTGCTGAAGTTGTGCTCTCTTCGTATACAAGCTCCACTCCTTAAAACTCGTCAAAAGCATTGTTGCTTGCAGGTACTACTAGCGTAGGCTTCGAAACGGCACTGGAATGAAACACTAAAGACCTGATTGAACGAATACAAAGCTTGACCCCAAAAACCGCATAGAAGAATTTGTCCTAAAACGGAAAAGGGAGGGGTTTACGAACCCTTGTCCGGTGAGTCCGGACCAACACCACTCGTAACATGCCTGTTCGTCAGAACGTTCACTTTGTCAACCTCCTTCAAACACTGTCGTAGAGCTGAAAGACAGCTCAGGCTTTGCAGGGGCCAGGAAGTGGAGAATTATAGCATCATCTGTTTTAGGCCTAATTCTGGAAAAGGCAATTTGTCCAATAATCATTGATGAGTTGGGCGACAGTAGACACGCGTTTCGGAGAGGTGTCGGGCGTTATGATAGAGGTTTTTCTGGCACAGAATAAACCAAGCGTTTTAGAATTCTTGACGCTTCCTTGTTGGCAGGACGACTCAATAGCGGATCTTACACAATGCCATTATCCCCAAGCTGCTATGGTGCACAGTGCGCATATTCAATGATCTCACAGTTGTCTCCTCTCTGTCGCCAATGATTATGTGTGTTGGGTTTGGCGGGGTAGACCTTATAGCTCATAACTTCCACTCGAGAAACTATCACCCATGCGAGCATTCATCAGCTATGGGATTAGTCTCAGTTACCGCTCGCCCATAGATGCGCACACACCAGTAGGGCACCATGAATGTAACAAACGTACTATTCCGCAGACGCTTACAATGATCAATGACGAATTTGTTACAAAGGTTTCGATCATGGTAGTGCTGGGAGAAGTTGACAGAACCAAGAGCACCGATTGATCAACACACGTGTTGAAAGAGTTATTCGGGTCTTACCATGCAAGGCTGGAAGGCCCGGGGACCAACTGTGGTTGCCTCACCAGAGTTTTGAAAACGATGGCTTCGTCGAGAACCATCCTTTTTCGGTGGTGACCTGCGTGCAGGTATCCAGAGGGCTTTCTCTCCAGTCCACCCGCACCCCGAACGTCAAACTGCAACTTGTGGTATTTGTAGCAACTCGGTAGCAGTATTCGAAATCACCATGGGCAGATAAATGTGAGCTGAGAGTCTCAATCTTGTGAAGGTAATTCATTTCCGGGAAATCACCAGATTTGAAACTGTGGTTTATAGTACTTTCCAAACGATTGGTGTAGGCTGAGGGCGATACAAACCTGTAGAGGAGTAGCAACTATCTGATGAAAAGACCGTTTCGCACCGAAAACCTTTGATTTTTTGTACTCTGCGCATTCGCACGACGACAGGAGAGAGGTCCGCGTTATATGCGCAAGTCACTTGAAGCCTGACGTGCTCTGCGGAGAGATGTGACAAAACTTTTATTGTCTATGAAAGTGCATATGCCCGGAAATGTAAACGGGGGGGATCTTACTGTGAT